>JANRGW010039723.1:0-35629 GCA_024733675.1 Psilopsiagon aymara
GTGGTGAGGCACTGGAATGGGTTGCCCAGGGAAGTTGTGAATGCTCCATCGCTGGTGGTGTTCAAGGCCAGGTTGGGCATAGCCTTGGGTGACGTGGTTTAGTGTGAGGTGTCCTTCCCTTGGCAGGGGGGTTGGAACTAGATGATCTTGAGGTTCTTTCCAACCCTAACTATTCTGTGATTCTATGATCTAGATATACTGCTGCAAGTACAATAGAGGAGGTGGAAATTTCCATCTGGAGCTCAGAGTTAGTGCTTCAGTGTAAGCTTCATCTGATAGATCTAACTTTAAAACCCACTAAAATTCAGCCATCCCTATGGTAGAATGTGGAGGTTCTTTGAAAGTGACTTTTATGTAATTGAAAAAAGTGCAAAGGAAAGAAGTAAGAAGTCATTCGCTAGAACTTGGTAGCGCTGAAATATTTTCAAAGCTGATGAGGATTCTGGAATAATTTGTGAGTCACTCTGTTCTTTAAAACAAAATGTACTATCATCCATTGCTAATGGAGCTGAGGATAGACAATCAGAGGATTTGATACTTTATCTCTGTTTAATTTTGTATGGTAGGAAAATGCTGCTGGTATCAGCAGTTAGAATTCCTTTAGATTTTTTTCATTGTTTGGTGGGTATTGTTAGAAAACCATGGGATTTGCCATTCATACAACAGTTTTATATGCTTTGGATATTTTAATGTTTCCAGACTAGTCCAGTAATCCATAGCGTGAGTAGCTCAGAGACTCCATGGTGGCTACCAAGATTTATGTGCCCGGGACCTGAGAGAAAATGTGATCAGCAAAGGCTTTGGGAGGTGAGTGGCTCTCAACGTTCCTTCAGCTGTAGATTCTACTGTGAAGACACATGAAATTAGTATCTGTAACTGGGATCCCAGGACATTTGGGTCCAGTTGAGCTCCTGTCTTGAAACAGTCACGCTAATAGTACTGAAGTTCTGGGCAGTGATCTGGTCGGTTGGTCTGTGTGTGCTCCAGGACTTCTGTCCCTGGCATGTGCTTGGATTCATGTGTGAGTCCTTCTTAGCAGGAACTCTGTGCTTCAGTCTGTCCCCTGAGGCATGCTCTGAAATGTGTATCACAGAAAGATGTGTGTGCTCTTTATTTCCTGTCAGCCTGCTGTAGATTGAGTCTATCTAGTGTGAATTGTCTGTCTAGTGTTCACGTATTGCATGAGTCTTCCAGAGAAACCCCAAAAGTTAACACTGGTTAGCAGTGTTAGCACATTCAGAAATCATATTGCAGCCTCTCTTGCATGTGCATGAGGAGGCTGCTGGCTCAGTAAGCAGCGGTCTGATAATACAATAGGTGCTTAAACTATAAGTGGCTAGAATTGGACCTGTATATATATCTCTTTCTTCAAAGAAGAATGCCCAAATAATTAAAATCATGGATTTAAATGGGGATATCCCAATCTCCATCATTCCTGTTTCATCTGTGTGAAACATTCTCCATCTCTTATGCTGAAGTATTCCTGACAACTGCTACAAGGATGCTTTGTTGTATTTCCTTCACAGAAATAAGGAGGTTTGCCAGGCAGTGGGGTGTGAAGATGTTATGTGAACTTCCTACTGTTCTGTCCAGTTTGTAGCTTGATTGTGGAACCTAGATGAAAACCTGATCTTTAAGAAGGTTGACTTTCTTTGCAGACCTTTTTCTTTTTTTTTTACATTTATCCAGAGGTTCTCCTCAGCATCAGCAAAGAGTGGCACAACAAATACTTTTGAGTGCAGAAGAAATTTTGAGGAGAAAAGTAATACCGAAGATTGGCTAACAGATAAACACTTCAGCTGTGAGAAGGTATGAGTGGAGAAACAAAATGCAATGGAAGGTGTGGAGAGAGGAATGAAAAATGGTGATTTGCAAAATTCTGTAAAATCTGAGGTACGTTTGTTTTTGGGAAGGGGAGCAAAGAACTCTGGAAATGGCAATCCAATGGGTTTTATCAAGCCCTTGCATCCTTTTGAAGCATGTTTATTGAGTACCATGCAATTTGGTGTGTGAAAGTTCCCCATTACACCTTAAGCAAGCTTATGACTTGTTAGAATCATGGACTTAAAGAACAGCCCAGGTCGGAAGGGTCCTTGAAAGATCAGCTTATCCAGCCTTTCATGGGAAAGGGTCACTGGAGATTACCTAGCACCCTGTCCAGCTGCATCTTGAATCCCCCCAGATATGGGGACTCTCCCATCCTTGGGAAGCTTGTTCCAGTGAATGATTGATCTCACTGTAAAAAATTTCTTTCTCATTGAGATGAAACCTCTCCCAGTGCAACTTGTACCCATTGGCCCTTGTCTTCTCCATGTGACTCCTTGTGAAGAGTGTGCCTCCATCCTCTCTGTACCCATCCTTTCAGTACTGGCAATCTGTCATGAAGTTCCCCCAGGCCTTCTCTTCTCCAGGGAGAAGAGACCTAACTCCTTCAGTCAGAGGAGACTCCTTTGGTTCTGTAAGGATTCTTCAGAGGTGTATCATCCTGAAGGAAAAATTTTCACCTGTTCACTGATGTGTGTTCTGGGTACACTTTGCTCATAGTTCTCAGCTGGAGATATGTCTGTGTCTCCCTGGTGCGGCGGCCAAAGAGAGGAATGGTCTGGTACCACTAAACGTGTACATTAAAGTTCTTCCAAAACTCTTCTGTTGCTACATTTAACCTAACTGTTCAGAGCAAGTCTCGCAAGGCTGGGTTGGATGGGGCTTTCAGCAACCTGGTCCAGTGGAAGGTGTCTGTGCCTGTGGCAGGGGACTTGGAACTAGATGAGCTTTAAGGTCTTTTCCAATTAAAACCATCCTACCATTCTGTGAGTCTGTGATTTGCCTGCCTGTGCTATCCTGCCAGCTGGGTTATGGTATAATGTGCCTTTAATTACAACACAAGTTGAAGAATTTTGAATTCAAAAGTAATTATAATTCTTACTCCTGCTTTTACTTCATATGGGTTTCTTTGATGTTTTGTTAGGCAGCAGCTAATCAAAGTCAAGACATCATTGTTTCTGCTCACTGCATCTTGGACAGAGAAAATTATTTTGTGAGGGTAAGAAGTGGCATCTCTTTTCTCATTTGCTGCTTGCTTTTCTGTACGTCAGTGTTTTTTCTCTCCAACGTTGATTCATGAGAAAACATCAGTTGTCTGTATTCTTGAAAAACTAAATTTAGAAGTAAAAGTTTCTGGCCCCTTCAGTCTCCTTTGGATAGGATTGAAGTGGTAATCCTGAAGTTTGGGAATTCTCTGGCTTTGGTGATTTACCTGCTTCTTTGCACCTAACTTTTGTTCTGTGAGTGTGATTAGACGGTGACAGCCTGTGAATAAAGGATAGGAGGGCTGATCTGATCTAGCAGGTTGTCAGTGCCACAGGGAGAAGGTCCTTCCCCTGCTATCCTATTTTGCACAGTCTTGGGCTTATCAGACCCCCACTCTGAAGTGATTTCAGCGCAGGAATCTGGTGAGAGAAAGTGAATGGTTTTCTGCCAGTCTTGCACTATAGCTTAAAAAATGAGAGTCTGAATGCCAGAGCTTGTTCCAGGGAGAGCCTGGAAACAAGTGGTGGGAGGTGAAGAGAGGGAGGAGCAGCAAGAAGGGCTGACAAACAGGGCTTTTGCAGCAGTGACCAGTCATATCAGGTCAGCCAAGCTGCCTGGCTTCACCCATGGAATCTTCAGTGTGGTTGGCCAACAGGTTATATGGGCTTTATTTTTCATTTCTTGCTTAGGAGGTGAACAGATACTTGAGGCACAATGAATTCTTAGATCTAAGAAAGAAGGAGATGCTCTACAAGAAATGGCTTGAGCATGTTTCACAGCCATTGCTGCAGAAAATTGAGGACAAAATGAACAGCAAGTCAAGTGAAGAAATACAGAAAAGGAAAGAAGAACAACTCTCTCTCTATTTAGACTACTGTAAAAAGAAGGTATCAATGAGAAGTAAATTCCTGTCATGGAGAGGGTTGTATACAGAGGGTTGTGGGCAAGACACATATATTCTGTAGTTCTGTGTGTTTCAATACTCATAAAACTTGGAGTCACTGCAGGAAATACTAGTTGGTTTTCTTGATTTTGCGCTGAATTTCACTCCACTGTGGAGTATCAGATCCCGTGACTTAACTTTCTACATCTCAGGAATGGATATAGAGCAATATAAGCAGTTACATAATTGGCCACAAATAGTATTTTATGTAGAGCAGGCTTTTGTTGTCAGTGGAAACAACGGCAGAGCAGAGTTATGAGACTGCAAACAAGCTTCCCATCCAGAAATGAAAATGTCATGGGAACTGTGTTGTTATAAGAGAGCAAATGTTAATTTCTTCAGAGGTCTGATGTGAAAGACCCACACATTTAAAATGCATGTGATAACAAGGAGCTGCACCAGTCTTACTGCTGAAGTTCTGGGATTTAGGAAGTGAAGTTGGGTGTCCTGTACATATCTGGGTCTGCATCAGCCCATCTTGCAAGCTCGTATGGCAGGTCAGGACTTTGCTGGGTGTCCACCAAAAGCAGTGGATGCTGTAGTGGGATGTGTCCTTCTCACTGAACAAGCACAGCACCAGTGATCAGCTTCCTCCTTTTCTCCTTGCTCTGTGGTGCCAGCTCTCTCATCAGCATGTCTGTAAAGCAGACTAAATTCCATCAGATAAACAGGGCAATGCATAAGTTTGCATTAATTGTGGCAGCATATGATAGATTGTGCAAAACCTAAGACACTTTTGTGGATTTGTTAATATAGTGACTTCTGGCTGTGCCCTCCCCCTCTGTTTTGTCCATTTTCTCTTGTTCTCTTCACTGCTATTAGGCTTCTCCTTGTCCTGTTCCTCAGGTCTTCTTACCTTCCTGTGTCTCTGTCACTGGTCCATTCCCTCTATCTATATCCTTTCTTCTTCCTTCAGTTGTGCTTCTTGCACTCTTCCTCTCTCCAGGCAACCCTTTTACTCCATCCCCAAGTTTGTCACTGTTTTGTCCCTTTTTCTTCTGTAGACTCCCCAGTGCTATGTCTCCCTCTTCTTGTTGCTTCTGATGACTCCTCCAAGTTCTCCACTGTCCTTTGCTTTCCAAAGCTGCTTTCTCTCCCTTTCCTCCGTACTCATTCTCCCTAGTAACACTTTTTCTCCTCACTGTCCTTCCAGGTTTCTCCATCTCAGTCTTTCTATCAGCTTGCATTTCTGCCTCCTTTATCATGCCATTGCAGCCTTCCTCCTTTCCCTCCTTTCCTTGACTCTCCATTGTTCCAGCGACCTTATGTTCCAGTGTTCTTATATATATTTTTCCTTAAATCTGCCCATTTTCACCCCATTCTCACCTCCTCCTTACCTCCAGTCCCAGGGACATGGACTGCAAATGTATGATGAGGTGGTTGGTCTCAGTGTGAAGATGGCTGCAGCTCTACTTTCTTTCTAGCACTGGCAGAGAAGTGCCACACTGCAGCCTTCGAGGACAGGGAATTTTCCCTGGCCTGGCTTGCTGCTATGTTAGCCACAACTCACCTTTTGGAAGTCTAGGATGTAGGTGTTGTGTGCTGCTGAAATGCTGCAGAGTAAGAGACCCTTCTGACTCATTTTTCAAGAGCAGGCTGTTAAGAGCAGGCTTTCTGCCCAGGTGTGTGTGGGTCACCAGACATCAACTGCAGAAAGGAATCAAATGTGGGTGTGCTGCACAGCACTAAGCACAACTGACTGAGATAGCGTATACTGTAATGGGGTGATGTGTAATAATAAACCAAGGGGTGGCACTAAATCCCTGCAAAATGAGGCATGTTAGTGCTTAAATGGGAGATGGTGAGTGTGACTGCTGCTTTTACTCCAGGGAGCTGTCAGGTCCTGGGGAGCAGAGGCACTTGCAGATGCCACAACATTCCTACTCAGCAGTAGCTGAAGCTTGGCTTGTTTGCCCATGTGAGCACCTTCAACACGGTGACTTCTTAAACCTACTGCAGAGCCCACATTGTTTGATTTGGACTCATCTTGCAGCGCTCCTGAACTGTTCAGGTTACAGCATGCTTTTTCTAACTCTTAACTTGAAATCACATCCACAGATTGCCAAAAAAGAACTGTTTAGGACTTAGATCTAGAAGACCATGGGCTGAACATTCCCTCCCTTCCTGAGACCCCTGAAGAACCATCTGCACAAGAAAGCTGAAAAACTTCATTTCTGAGGTTTTGGCGGAATGGCAAGAGTATTAGGGAGAAGCATTTGATATATGCTTGCCCTACTCTTACTGTTGTTAGAGTGTCACTTGTGGGTTCTGTTCTGTTGTTGGTTTTTTTACTTCTGTTTTGTTTTCTCCTCTGTACAGCTCTTATTTGATGCAAGTTCTGGCTTCTTGGCCGTAAATGGTGCATTATAATATGGAGACGAACAGTTGCAATTTACCTTTCTCAGCATCAGGCTTGATCACTGTGTCAACCTCAGTCTCTGTTCAGCTTCTTGATGGACTGTTTGATCTGGTGTTCTTTGGTGTTTCTTATCCATCAATAGTGGATGCCAAACGGTGGTACTGGCTGTTCCCCAGCTAACTCTGGTCATAGAGAACCTGAACTCAGCCTCTTTTTAGTATCTGTTCCCATCTCTGTCAAAACATTTTCCCTTGAACAAAACTTCTTTTTTCTTGACTGCCCTAGCTGTGGTTAGCATTTTAGCCTGTAATTACTTCTGGATGCTTTGTGAAAGCATTTATTATGTATTCATGCCTATAATAAATTAAAATAGACGGAGGAATTTTCCTGTTACACTTAAGTCACCTTCTTTCTGAGGTGCAGTGTGTGAAAATTCAGGATTCATTTTCTCCACCACCCCTGGTGCTGTGTTTGTATCACACCTGGGAGTGTAATACCTGAGCTGGCTGCTCTTGCTGTTTTATCACCAACAGCTTATGAGACCTGACCCAGTACCTGCTTCTCCTACAGGGCTATGTGATTTTGGATGCTTATGACCCATCAGAATATGATCCATTCTTCCTGAAGACATCTACAGACTGGTGGAAGGTGTGATAATTATTTATGCCAAGAGGTGTAGGGGCACTCTTTGGTCAGTGGGAAGTTAATGGCTGGAGAGGAGGCAGAGTGTGTTACTGATATACTGCTATGAGGCTGGCATAGAGCAACATGTTATAGTTCTATTAACTGAACGAATATGGGTCCCAGCTCCTACTGCATTTAAGCCCAGGTGTGTCTGAAAATGTTTTTCACTGGGAAATGGTTTGGATCCATACTAATCCCAGACTTGGGGGCACAGTAGGCAATGGCAGAGGGGAGGTTTGTTTTCCCCATCTGAAGTTCATTGTAGCAGTGTGGGAAGCATCCTGTCTAACAGGGGTTGGTGTGTTCCCGGGCAAGCTGGATGTGTGCTCTGTAGGAGGCAATCTAACAGTTCAGATGATCTTTACAGAAGCTCACTCAAATGCACCAAGGGCTAATAGAATAGTTGGGGACACAAATCCAGGAAGTGCAATTCTCTAAATCCCTTCTGGATGCTGTGAGCCCTCAGCAGCTGTGGGGATGGAGCTGATACTTCATTGCAGTGATGAACCCTGCAGGGTTCATCAAGATCAACTGCCCACAGGAGATCAGATCTCATGTCTGTGGTCTAACTTTGTGAGCGTTTCTGAGGCCACTTAAGTTTGCCACCTGTTTTTATCCATAAGAAACGAGGCTGATGCTCTTTCCCTGCTAACCAGTGGTGTCCTGACATTTAGCTCTGACTCTGGCCTTTTGAGGCTGACAGAGTGCTTGTGTTGCTGTGTAAGCATGACGTAACTGTCTCTGTCACAGGTTTCAATCCCAGCTTTACAGGATCCTCTGTTAAGAGACGTTCAAAGAAAGTTTATTGAGACAAGCATTATCAAGCAGTGCGAGACAGGTACTTTAAACAACTGATATCTCTTGGAAGTGTTTCATATTAGGGGGGTGCCCTTGCTTGTGACAGTAGGTGCTGACACGAGGCACTTGTTACTTCCTGCCAGGAAGACCATGCTCTATGAGAGAACTGAACAAAAGTAGAGAATTGCCACTGCTTCCTTTGAGCCGGCAGCATATGGATGCAGTTGAGTGGCTGAAGATACCACACACCTACATTGCTAGTGACGTTTACCAAAGAAAGAGGTAAGAGGTAATGTGTTTATTGAGGGGCAGCACAACAGGTACAGTGGATAAGGCCTTTCCTTCTTGGCTGCATAGCAGACTATTTGTTAAAACTTATATTTCATAGTGAATTCTGCTTTATTGTGTATTTCTCCTGAGAAACAAGTGCTGGTGAAGGGAAAAGCCTTCAGGGTGCTTTACTGGAAGATCTGAAAAGGTTTAAGGTTCATACTTGCCTTGGGTTTTAGGTTGGTTTGTTTTTTCTATTCGTGTCAAGATTTTGGGAGCAGTGGGAGGTCATACTTGTATCACAGACTGGTGGAGGTTGGAAGGGATCTCCGAGGGTGGTCTTGTCCAACCCCTCTGCTAAAGCAGGGCTATAGAGAGCCAGTTGCCAGCCACCATGTCTAGGCAGCTTTTGAATGTCTCCTAGGATGGGGGCTCCACAACCACCTTGGGCAGCCTGTGCCAGTGCTCGGTCAACTTCACGGTAAAGAAGCGTTTCTTGATGTTCACACATCCTCTGTTCTGCTGTGCGCCCATTACCTCTGGTCCTGTCACTGGGCACCACTAAAAAGAGCCTGGCTTTGTCCTCTTTGTACCTTTCATACACACTGATGAGATTCCCACTGAGCCTTCTCTGCTCCAGGCTGAACTGTCCCAGCTTTCTCGGCCTTGTCTTGTATTTGCTCAGCCAGTGTCCTTTGACTATTGAATGTCGTGGCTCAAACCATGATGCTGGTCCTGCAAAGGAGTGGCCTGTGCTGAGGGAGCTACACACCACTCCAGAAAGCTGTATCCTATAGCTGAGCTGAGAGGTTGCTTTTTGGCATACAGGCTGGTTGGACTCAAAACTGCAGCACAGATGACTGATGGTGAGCTGCACTGGAGCAGTGATGCAGGAGCCTAGGCTGAGAACACTAGAGAGCCAAGGCTAACTGGCCCCCATGGAGAAGCAGTTGGGATCAGTGGTCCTATTTTTTTAATTATCATGCTTTTTTTTTACAGTCCCAAGCTCTGATTCACCCCTTTGAAAGCTCTCTGGTTCTGCCATTGCAGTACACAACACTTAAGGGAACTCCTGCTCCCCAGTGACAAGAGCATCAAAGGTGAACCAAGAGCCTGATGTCCTCCTAAACCAGGCCCACTCTGCCCCTCAGCCCCTGCCTTAGAGTTTTGTGGTTTTTACTAGCCCAAAGCTTCACTCCAGCAGGAAAACTGGTCACAAAGGCAAACATTTCCTGGAGTGACTCACTGTGGGAAAGAGCTAGTGCAGGAAGCTGTGCTGGGCCCCAGCAGCCTTTGTGGTGTATGGACTCCAATAGTTTTTATTTCTGTTTGTTTAAAGGCGAAAAGCCATCAGCCACAACAGAGACAACATATGGTATCATCTGTCCTCCAGCTGATTGCAGCAGCAAGCACAGCCATCAGAAGGTATGCGAAGTAGGTTATATCTCCTGCCAGAGCAAGAGGGAACAAGCCAGGTCTTCTGGCAAACTGCAATAAACTCGTCTCAAACCTGCCATTCTGAAGTAGTCACTCAGCAGCCAGAGAAATGTTTGAGATGCTGCTCCTGTTATTTCCAGCTCCAGTTCATGCTCTACAGGCAAAACCCTACTATTTTAACTTAGGCTCAGCTCTACAAAGACAGTGCTGATGTCTTCCAGTTTATATACTGAGAGTCTTTTCACCAGTTCATCTCCTTTAATGGAAAAAGTTAGAAAAAGGTCTGGTAGGCCCCAGACTGCATGTTATCCCCAGCTCTGAGGCTGCTGTACTTGGTGTTACAGGAAGTGTTCTGTTAGCACTGGGCAGAGGGAAAGGCAAAGCTTGCACAATTTTAGCTGCAGCTGTTGTGATTTTTTGTGAAGCTGAAAGACCTCACCTTGAGATTTAAGAACAAACCCTCTCTTGAATGATAAGGAGGTGCTCCTGGCTACGTGCCTCGGCAGCAGGTATATGCAGAAGAGTGGCTAAGACAGCGCTGATAGGTTTGGGTTTGTTTGTTCAAATCCTTATCAGAACGCCCATAGCGAATGTCTTGCAAAATATTATTTGCAAAATAACGTTAGGCTACTAACAAGCTTTCCAAGGATGTTCCCCTGAAGGCAGTGTACAAACAGTAAATCAAACTAACATACAGATGAGTGTTCTGAGAAGGCACGAATAATGAGGGGAGAGGAGGAGGCAAGTGTTTGGTATAAAATGGAGCTTTTTGGAGAGCCAGTGCTGAGCACCACGTACTGTCAGTGCCCTGCAGACGGGTTTCTCTCCTGTTCCAGTGCGGTGTGTGACTGCACAGCAGCTCTGGTGTTGAAGCCTGAGAACAGAATTCCTCCCTGCTTATACAGGAAGCTCCAAACTCCCACTGCACAGACACAGCCTCAAGAATTGCCAAGATTTAGTTTTATTTAGGATTAGAAATACTGAACCACAGAAAACTTGTTAAAAGAAACAGGTCGACACAGCCCCATAGCAGGAGGGTGTACAGGCAGCAACTGGGTGTGAAACTGTCAGACGTCAGGAGGTGCTGCTGTCCCCATGGAAGACAAGGGTCCACATTGCTTGGAATTCCATGCTGTGCTTTTCCAACAATGCAGTTTAAAGAGGCAGTAAAACGGTTACAATGTATCAAACCCTTTATAAACAAACTCTTCTTTTGCTTAACCAGCCTTGATTTTGATACCAAGAGGAAGCTTTTTGCTTTCAAACAACCTTGTTTTACAGATTCATATTGGGGTGACAGTTTCCCCCCAGCAAACCCTTTCAACTTGTAATAAACTTTTCTTGGATTTAACCCTCTACATTTTTTCTCATTATTTCACATTCCCCTATAAAATAAAATATACTTTTTAAAAATCACTGCATCAATAAACATCTGTAAACAAATTACATTAATAAACTTATATTTTACTCTCTATATACATGTTGGCAATGTCAAAGCTTCAAGATTCACTTGGAGGTCTGCAAGACCAAGGAAATGTACACAAATAACTTACATTTAGGAAAAAACCCAAACGCTGAAGAGTATTTTGCCACATTACTGTGGGTCACAGTATTTAAAATATCTTTTTTTCTAGTTATTCTTCACAACCACATTGTCTCAGCAGAGAATGAGGAATTGAACTGAAGCAGAAAGAAAAATCAAGTAGCAGTTACTGATTTCAGTGCAGAACTAAGTCAAGTAAGGAACTACACTTGATTCTTAAAGAATATACAAGGTATCAGAGACTTTTCCAGTGCTAAGGCTTCTTCAGCATTTAATCTCTAAAACTATCATCCTGAGACGGGAAGATTCCAGTGGATATCACTTTGCGGATTTCAGATGGAATGATTCTAGTGCTGAGCTTAAACCATTCCTCAGTCTGGATGTCAGACTAAGTGGTAAAATATACACACATCTTGATGCCACATTTCTCGTGAATACTTGTTATGGCCCTGAAAGTGGAAACATTGGCATCCAAACCCAAGATATTCCAACATAATAAAAAGGCACTGAGCTATAGAACTGTATATACAGTAACATTTGTGCTTGCATAGATCAACAACAACTTTGAACGCTGCAAGGAGCTAAACACAACCAGGAACTAAGAGGAAATGTGGAAGCAGCAGAAATTTCACTTAATTATCAGTGTGGGGCAAGGCATCTTTTACAGAAAAGCTGTTGAGGCCGTCAGCCTCAGTTGTCCTTCATAAATTAAGTGTTCTTAGAGGAGTGTTTTCTGGTCAAAGAGCTGCAGGTCAAAACGGACCCACACTTCACCTGTTGGAACTTCATGCAGCAGTAAGTGTTTAGTTGTGGGGCCTTTGCTTTCTTGCTCTGTTCTGATTTTTGCTACTGGAACTTCAGTGCGACCCAAAAAATCTGTTGGGCAAGCAAATAAGAAATTTCATTAAGCAAACATGTTAAGCTTAGAAAATCTGAAAGTGTCAGGTTAAGCAGCAATGCTGTGTAGTAAATATTTAGTTCCAGAGCACTGACCAGTCCTCAGCCCTGTGTAGATCAGCCAGGTCTTTTAATACAGAATTAGGATGGAAAATATGCCTTTATGTCACGGTTTGATCTAAAGGCCTTTAGAAACACAGTTCCCTTTCAGAAAGACAATTTCAAATGTTCTCCTACCTTAGAGCTGGAAGGTCAGAGATGATGGAACCTGTTTACAAGTCAGCTGTGGTGCTACAAACTCAGCTAAACACCATCAACTGTATTGGCTCAGCCAACTTTTAGTTAAGCTCATAAATTGTTCTTTTCACAAGAACAACGGCCTTGAACAATTACTGCCACTAGTTGGTTCACAGTCCTATTCAGAAATTATAAATCCTCTTTTGTGGCCATTTCATCTTTGGGAGGGAGGATTAAAAAGTTCATCAAGAACTGAAAAAACTACAGCCTTAGCTGTCCAATGAGGAGAAGCAGCCTAGCAAAATCATGTTACTGCACAGGAGATGTGCAAATGTGCAATAATCAACTGTGTGTCAGAGCTCTGATAAAGCACTTAACCTTCTGAAGAGTACTAGAAGCAACTGGCTGCCAAAAACATGTTCAAGCAAAAAAAGAAAGCTTATCAAGCTCTTGCTGTGTAAATGTAACCTAGTACCTTCTGTCTGGGCACCTACAGTGAGAGAGAAAAACTTCTGCTTTCAATTTCGTTGTATCCCCAGTCTCACATAAATAATTCTGTGTCCAATACAAAACTGGGATCAGAATTGCCCAGAGCTGTTGGAAGGCTACTAAACCTCTAAGGCAGGAGGTGGTGTTTTTACACAGCTTTTCTCAGGAAGCAATCACACAGGCTCTTGAGAACTGCTGGTGAGGAACTGTGCAGCCCAAGGCAAAAAAAGGCATTCCTTACCTGAAACAAATGTCTACACTTACCATCGGGTGAGAACTGATCCCTGTCGAACATGGTGATACACAGGACATCCTGATAAAGATCCTTGATGAAGAACTGGCAGTTAAAATTCCACTTGGGGTTCAAGGTGTCTTGCAGGGTCCTTGTAGTGTAGCTCTGAGAGCCCATGCTGATTTCACAGTATGGGTTGCTTTTCCCTAGACACAGAACAAACTGTGAAACACCTCTGAGGTGCAGAAGCCTCCTTCCACATCTGGATGCTGCCTGGACACACATCGATCAATACTGCTTTCCAGAAGATGTGAGGCAGGCAATCCCTATATCCTACAGCAGCACAGAGCTGGCTCCTCACTCCTCTGAAGCTAAATTAATGGCTAAATTGTTCAGAAGCTGTAGCAAGCTTTTCCATGCACTGCAGAAATAAAAGTGATTTGACACTATTTCCTTCACTTACCATTGGGCTTACAGGCCTTTAGTTCTGTTGCTTCAATCACATGCACCATCAAACGTCCTATTCCTGAGGTTTTCTGTGAGCGAGCTGGGAACAAAGAAGTCAGAAACGAATGGATGGGCTGCAGCTGTAAAAACTGGAACTAGATCTGAAGAGGGAGATCAGATCCTACACAGACACTGCAGCACCCTCCCGAAAAAGGCCCTGCCCACATGTCCACATGGATGAGAGGGAAATACAGAATGTGGGTAGGTACCTTGATAAGCCTTTTCACGTTTCTTCTTCTCAGTTTCAATGTACTGCTCGGATGCTGCTTTGATTTTCTGGACCCAGGCAGTACTGCAAAGAGCAATCCCTATGGTCAGGGTCACAGCCACAGGCAGGGAATTCTTCTGTATCAGCAACTCTGCCCTAATCTCTTTTGACACTTTTTTCCCCCCACTGGGTTTCAGAGGCATCACGAATAAAGCTAGTTCAAAGACTAAAGTAGTGGAGATTCTGGATTTAAATGGAGTAAATGAAAGTGGAACTGCTGGCTTATTGAAGCACGCTGGGTCAGACTAAAGACTGACCAGGACTGGGGAAGAATCCTACAGGATGCTGGACTTTGCATCCCTAAACTAGTCTTCTGTACAACTGTAATATAAAGGAGCAGTAGATGTGACTGGAATTCACTGCACAAGCAGAAAAAAAAATCAGAAAAATCTTGAAACTGAAATGAGAGTCAAACAAATTTATTTCCTAACCAAGAGACTAAACCCTGTTCTTGAATGCAGAGATCCCCTGTGTCTGCTCACTGGAAACCCAACCCACAGCCATGATCAACAAGTTTCAGCTCAGATCTATTCTCACTACTCACCGCTCATTAATGTTGTCAGTTTTAAGTGTGTAAACTCTGTCAATGTGCGATATGTGGAAAACTGGCTCATCGCTTGAAGGGTCTGTAGGCAATTTCACTAGGACTTCATTAAGGAAAACAGGCTGAAAGAAAAGCAAACATCACTGTGGCAGCATCACCCTGACAGTAAGTGGAAACCCTAGAAAGATGTTTAAACACACTATTACTGCAGGGAAAATGAAAGTTGTAGGACACAGGATAAACAACCAGATCTCCATGTGAAGGATGTGAGAAGAGACTGACAGAAAAACTACTCAGGTGATACATTCCATTCTGTCTTCCTAGATGGAGAGCTTTGTGCAAGGGGCAGGACTGCATAAGTAGAGCTGCAGTGTGGTGTTTAGAAATCCTGGAATCGCTCAGGTTCCCCGTTGGAAAGCAGCCCTTAAACTTATCTCCCCAGCTGCAGAGTCTGGAGAACACGAGCTGTGTAGACACAGAAATTAAAGTTTTTCACCTTTTGCTAATTTCTAAAGAAGGACAGGTATTTTCTTGTGCAACTTGTGCAAACTGGAAGTTCCTGCTTCTGAACCCAGATGCTCAGGCACAATGCTATTTCTGCCCTTTCACACCAAAATGGATAGAACTGCTTATTAAACTAGGACACAGCAGCCTGTCCTTTTCCAGGGACTAAGCCAATGGCATGCATGCCCATAGGACAGCAAATGATCAGACAGGGTCAGGTGGCTAATCCTAGCAAGGAGAACAGCATTCCTCATCAGAATGCCAGATCCCACTACATCAACAGGACCACCTTGATTCACTCACCATTTTGTACATTTTGAACTGGGAGTTGGACTTGGGGCTGAACAGTTTATCAGAGCCAGAAGACACAAACTGTTTAACCATGTAGGTGAGCAGGAGGAAGTCATTGAAAAGGAAGCCATACAGCTCCTTACTGCTCTTGGCCTTGTACAGCTTGCCACTGTGCAGGAGTTTCCGTGGTCCCAAGCAGTTAGTGAGGGAGTTGAACACAGGTTGCTAGGCGAGATAAAACCCATTAGCAGCAGTAAGTTAATGCAGAGATCAGTTCCTGCTCCTCTTCACAGCAGAGGTTGCTCAAACTGCTCAAAATGCTCTTCTGTTTTGTTTAATTAATTTAGTTACAAGTGAAGAGCAGGGTAACTGTATTATGATCTGCCATAGTACCAGCACTACTCCCAACTTAAAGCAGTTTAAGCTTTACCAACACCATACACGTGGGTCTGACTGGATGAAGGCATTTACCTCATGGCGCTTTTCTGTTGTCCCCGAAGCCCTGTTTAAGAAGAGCCTGCAGAGTCTGCAGTCAGGTCACCTCTTAAAGGTGACGGAACTAGAACAGACCTTTTGGGCCTGTCAAGCCCTGGTTCCTTATGAGCCAGTGAAGAACTGTCACAACACCTCATTATGAAAGGCTGCTCTGAAAGGTACGGGAGCCTGAACCCCACTTATCTCTGAGGATCTGGCATTGAGGGCTTCTGTGACTTTTCTGCATGAAGGAAAACCTTGGGAAATACACGCTATGTGAAATTCCTCCTAATAACACCTGACTCAGCACGAACAGAACTTCAGAGATCAGTTATTTCTGTTCCTTTAATGGTTTTAATGTTATCAGTTTTGAGCTGATAATCAGGTTTTCTCCACTGCTAAAATCCTGCAAACCCCAGAACTTGTCACATTCTGGCTGTGAGCAGAATTTAATAAAAGCTGCTCTGCCAAGAGCTCACCAGTGGATCACGCTCCAACAGGAGAGTGAGAAGGACTCCCATTCCCTCCCCAGCCTGACTTGGAGAAGTCTCTGCCATAGAGTACACCAACACAGCTACCTCAGCAAGGCCTTCGCACTGGACATGGGACTGAATCCATTCCAGCCTGTCTGAGTTCTCCTTCTCACGCACCCCTTCGTTAACTTGAGAGCACAGCTCCTCCGCACGCTCCAAGGCAAGTTTGAGGTTACTGTGATCCGGGTGATTTTCTGGAGTGTTCTCTAGAATCTGGTATGGATCAAAAAGGGAGAAAGCAGGATAAAAGCAGAGGTAGGCTCAGGTAATAGTCCTCCATGTTCTCACAGAAATCCCCATAAAGGGACGAGGCTTTTTTTCTTTGCTTTTGCTATCGAGATCAAACTCAAAAGCATTCACCCATAAAACCTTGCTCAGGGTACTCACACTCTTTATGAGCAGAGGGTAGCGGGTTATTCTTTGCATAGGTTTCAGGAGGAAACTGGAGAGGGGCATTCCTTTGCAGCGAGAGTCCAAGGCAAGTTTCTATGGTGCAATCCAGAGATTTAACAGAGACATTGCATTACTCATCCAGAAACAGCTGCCTCACCACACTAAAAACTGCCTGATCAGATTCATTTTTCCAGGCATTCCAAGAAATCTTAGGTTTTTCAGTAAGCAAACAATAGTCATATCTAGAACCAACAAGAAAGCTGTCATTGCACCTGGATGCTTTGACAGCATAAGCCATAGCGTCGTTGTTCATGCAGAATCACTACATTCAAAACTATTCCAGCTATTATTCTGGCATTACAGGCTCCTCTCAGGTTGAAAACAAAACAAAGCCATAAAAGAGACAAATGACCGATGTCAACAGTTCTGGCATCTCTGCTTTCATGGCCTCAAAGCTACTGCATCAGCTGCAGCATGGCAGCAATTCCTTACTTGCTCCTGCTGTGATGCCCATGGCACACCTCTGGCCCCAGATACAGCCCCACTGCTCAGACACACTGAATTCCAAGTGCATTCAGAACAACAGCTTTTTTTTTGAGCTCCACAAACTCTTAACCCTTCTGCCAGCATGAACTTTTGGGAAGGTGCAGACACTGGCACCATAGGTTTGTGGGGTTAGTGTTACACTGAAGTAATAAGCAATGAAATGGGAAATAGAGAAATAAATCTGCTAGAAAGATAGGTAAAAAAATAAATAAAAAGCACACACAGTGTTACCCATGGTCATCATATTAATAAACCTTGGCAAGTTCTTAGCTGCTTTTATACACTTTTCTGGGTTATTTGCTCCAGTCAATGCTGGTTAAATGGGCTCCTGTCATTGAGGAAAGGGGAAAGCACAAAAGCTACTGAATAAGGTACCTTTAAGTAGTCTTTGAAATCAGCATCTTCATCAGTTTTCTGCTGCAGCAATGAAGCTCCATTAAGCTGGCAGCTGCAGAACCGAATGTAGGCCTGCATGTGAGAGAGCTCTGCTGCCAAGATATCCCCGATCATCTGCACTGGCATTTTTTCTCCTCCTGTTTTCTTACGCACTCTCAAGGCTCTGAAAAGGAAAGCAATCATCATCCAACTTGGCTGCCAAGTCTGCGAGGCCTAAATCAAGATCATCACAACGTCCACCACGTGAGCCAGAGAGGTGAATTCCCTCCTGTAGCATAGGTGCTTCCAGGCAGCGCAGGGTCTGGCCTGGACCCCGATGCAGTCACTGGCACAGCCCACTGAGCCTGATGGGGTCTATGGGACTGAGATGCTGTTTCCGACACAACTGGCATTGATCTCTGCATTCAACCAGCACCCTATTTCTATGAATGATTAGCCACTTTGTCTCTAGACAATAGAAAGCTGCTTTGCTGAAAAGGGGGAAGAATGCCTCCTGTGCACATGCTTTTGCATAGGCTCTGTTTCTAAGGTATTACAGAAAATGTGCATCTGTTCTTGCTGTTTATACCTTCCCCGACCCCTGTCCTCAGAACAGCTCTTTCTTTGTGAGGTAATCTGAATGTATTACATGAGCTGTTCTGAATACATGCATGCACAGGAAATAATAGGCAAGGACAGAAATACTTACTGTAAATGCAGAAAACTTCCTGGGGAAAGAAACAAGAGAACAAAGAGGAAAATAAAAATGCAGATATGTACTCACTTCAGTAGCTTTGTATTTGACATGATGAGTTCCTTCCAGTTAACAAAGATAAGCCCCATTTCTCCTTCTGTGAGACAGCCTGAATCAGCCATCGGCTTTTGGAAAACCTGCAGCCAAAAACCAGAAAGGTGAGCAGCTCTTCAGAGACGAGAGCAGCCCAGTCTCTTGGTCAGCCTAGCAGTGACTCTGCCTTTTCTGAAGGCTCAGTGTCCAGCTTCTCCAAAGTTAAAAGCAATTCCTTACTGGCACTTGTGACAGCTGCTGCTAGTTTTCCTAAGTGTCTGATCTCATTCTGACAGTGGCATCAGCATCTGCAAAGCAGGGACCAGCACTAGGACCTGCAGGCCAACTGTTCAGCAAAAGAGCATTCTCTTGATTGTGGAGTAAACTGCTATACAAATTCCACTTAGGCATCACTCCATCCTCATCCCCAGAGCACTCATAGTCAAACCCATGGGCAAAACTACAGCTTCCTCCAGGGCATCCCAGTGCAGAAGCTCTGGGTAGCAGAATTCATGTGTAACTCAGTCTATTTAACACCTTTAACACTTCACCACACAGCTGATTTATATGGAGAGGTCGCATCAGATGCCCATGGTCACCTAATGCTGGCCAGTTCCTGCCCTGCCTAGTGAGGTACTCTTGCTTCCAGAGATAAAACGAGATGAAGGGAGACAATAAACCTTCATGGTGCTTATACAGCTTGTCATGAGCTTGTGCAGCTTTGCCAGACACCCCGGCCCAGCCCATCACCTGCACACTGAGCCAAACAACTAAGAACAGGACTTGGAATATAGGAAGATCCAGGTAAAATGATGGATTTCACAACATGGTGTTTTTGCCTGGTGGACAACCACATAACATGCACTAGAAAGGGAGATGCTCACACACCTTTCTTCCTCAAGCCTTTCACAATCCGTAACAACCCTTTCATTGTTATTCATCAGGACAGAGGTGGTTTTTTTTCCAAATGCATTTTCACATCCAAGACATCTCACCTCTAAGACGAGCTGAAGATCATCCATATACCTTTCTTCTGTCTGAATGAGCTCATGAATGTAGCCCTGCCTTTTCCTCTCCATTGGCTGCATAGTGTCAAGGCTCTGAAGATCAGCACACCCTACAAAAAGAAAGCCAGTGTTTTAGATCCCACTCAGGCCATCAGATCTGATAAATTAACAAAACTGCCTGTGGTTCAGCCTACACACACAGCCAAACCCTGCCCAAAGAAGGAGTGGGTTTCAATACTGAGTGATGCAGTGATCAACCTCCTCCCCCTTAATGCTATTTTTCAGTCTGTCACCTTTTTATTTCTTTGAACATTCCTTGCTCTTGTACTGCGATGCAGAGTAAGAATTCCCGACTTCCTGCCACTCCATTTGTCTCACATTTTTTCCTCATTTCTTCTCCTTTTCTGCCACACAGTTTCAAAACTGATTTTTCTCTTGCCTTCTGCAATGCTTACTGGGAGATGAAGTCAGCTAAAATGTGTCTGATTCTGATTTAGGACATTGCCCCTTTGACTTCCACCCAATTTCTAATGTTCTCTGCTTTGGTTCTGAAGTTAGGACACAATTCACTCGTACAAACTTGTAAAGTTAGAACGCATAACGTTACAGTTGCGTAACCTCACAGTCGCACAACTTTTTCTTCTCATTTAGAAAGAAAAGTAACCTGAAACACAGTGAATTATTCTTATGCATTTAGTGTGAATAGTCACAATCATGCACAGAACACACAGACATTCAGCAGCCCAAGTTTTCTGTAGTAACGCGCAGACCCTACAGCTTCACACTGCTTTGTCTCTACTCAGACATGTTAGTAAGCATGACGATGTTGAGACTTGGTAACTGAATCAAAAACTGGTAAAAACAAAGTGGTGAATATGTTTAGGTGGGTGAAGGAGAGCACAGGAAATCAAACTCTGATCCCTGTGTCAGCCACCGCATGTGAGCAGGGTACTGCCAAGTAGCAGGGTGGGGAAAAATGACAAACAGAAGCGACTGACAGAGCATTTAAGGACACCCAGCTACAGCTTGATGAGATGGCTTCAAGTTGTAATACAACGTGAACTGTGGCCACTGCAAGAGCAGAAAGGACATCACAGGGACTCATTTAGATCCAGTGTTTCTAGAGGAATGGTACTTTCTGAAAGCTTACAGGTGCTGTGGAAGGCAGTGTAGCACAAGGGGCTGTAGGTCACTGACCCTCGTCACCCTAACACATATAGGCCATTAGAACTTGTGTTTATTCTGTTAACTGGCAACATGTAAGTCTGTTTATGGGAAGGCTGCTCTAATTAATGAAATTAAAATGAGTAATCAATTTTTGGGAAAAATAACCCCAAGAAGTTGGGGTTAGTTTTAGCTAAACTTGATGTGATAGGGGCCTAATAGGGAACCTCACAGGCTGGTGTGCATACTGCTGCACTGGCATCAAGCTGCTCTGAAGGACCAGCAGCCTTCAGCAGATGAGAAAAGCTTGTCAGATGAGGCTTTATGATACCATTCGAAGTATTTCAACAGGGAAACTGAACAGCAAAAAGTAAACCAGTGAAGGCAAAAGCTAGATTTAAAGTTGGGACTCTTCAGTTGTTTCATACCCCTAAGGAGGATCATAGATCTTAAGCTTTCTGACAAGACTTCAAAATGCTACTTTTTATGAGGAGATCAGGGATTGCAGTGGTTTTGATCATGCAGAATGTTGCTTCTGCCCTTAGTTATTCCCAAAGTTATAATCAGGCCAAAATCAGATGAGAATAAGGAGTAACATTACAGATCAAAGTGATTCCTATGAAGATTGGAATTTCAATCCATTAAGATGGACTGAGGCCAATGAGTGGTACTACTGGATTCTAGGATCATTCTTTAGTTTGCCCACACACTCCTTAACCGAGTTTAAGCCCACCTGGTTCCCAAAACATGAGATTTTAGGAAAACTGAGGGCTTGCACAGTAATCACTCCACTGTCCAGATCTGGCAGTCTCAGCACTGACCTTGGGGCTCTTTTTCCTGCTGCAAGATGCATTCCTGCAACCAAAGCAGGGTTGGACTGAAGCCCTGTTGCTGTTTGCTGCTATCACAGCTGTTATAACAACCCCCACACTTGGCTTTGTGTCTGTCTCATGCTGATTGCTTAAAGCTGAAGCAAACACTGGAAGCAAAACAGGCCTTTTTTTATGCACCCAGAACAGATTTGGTTTGTAAGCTCATTACCAGTTACAAAAATGCAGTTAAATTAACTGGCTCCTATGCTAACCTTCTATTTGGACTGTCACCTTTTGGGATGAATGGGTGAGTGCTATTTCATACTTAAATAAGCACTAGGGAAAGCATCCCAAATTTTGATGGATCTGCTGATACTGGTATAAAAACCCCAGTATGCAATTCACACACCTGATTAGAGAGGGTGAATTCTGGCATTTGGATCTGAGAGGAAAGGTGAATGAGACACAATGTAACAACATACCTTATGCATTTGCCAATGTTTTTCCAAAGTGGCCGTAGTGGCTTAGGGGTATGGAAAGAGTGGATCTACATTTCTCCTCACTCTCCTCCCACATTCCTTTTCCCTCCTTTCCTTGCATCAATTTTGACTCTTACCTGACAGCAAGCAAATTCTGAGGGGAAAAAGAAAACACTAGTTTTCTGCTAGTTCAGCAGCCAGAAATGAGCGTGGAAGCAGCAAAACTACCCTTTTTTTGACAGCTGAAAGCTGTTAGTTTAGTTTCTTTCTTCTGAATCATAGAATCACAAAATGGTTTGGGTTGGAAGGCACCTTAAAGCTCATGCAGTTCCAACCCCCTGCCACAGGCAGGGACACCTCGCATTGGACCAGGTTGCTCCAAGCCCCGTCCAATCTGTCCTCGGAAGCTTCCTCCCAAGCTCTCCAAACTGCTGAGGAAAAGCAGTGGGAAGCTCAGCTCCCTCTGGTGCCTAGCTAAGAGGTTTATGTGACCTTGGGAGGGCAAGCCAGCCTGCTCCTAGCAGCCAGAGCAGGGGACTGCTGGGCAGCTCAGGGAACCTGGGGCATGATCTGTTGAGCTCCCTCCTGACATCTAATGGAGCAAGCAGAGGGTGTCTGGTACCTATGAAGCCGAGGACATGGCAAGGTAGAGATGCCATCTGTAACCATGGTTCCTTTCATGGTAAATCCTGCTCTCCAAGATGAGGAAGCAGCTGTTTCATCAGGGCAGGGTAAAACAAGCTGGAGAATTTATGAACAGGAAATCCCAGTCTCTAAAGTTGTGTTTAAAATTGTGTGTCCCTCTCCAAATATACCTAAACAAGAAATACTTTCTTCCTACTAAACATAACTATCCCTGCATGAAAAGTTTCAGAGTCAAAAGATGCTCTCTGCAGGAGAGTCAACTTCCTGAAAAGCAGAGGAAAACCGGGGGAGAAAACCTTTCCAATTACTGACATGTTCTGGATTTAAGCACATAGAAGAATAATGCCTTCTGTAGAAAACAAATCCTCCAAAGAAAGATGAATGAGACCTATCACTATTGAGAAAAATTTCCTTTTTTAATTTGTTAAAACAGGGGCAGTGAAGTACAGTTTTTCTCTTAAATGCCAATTCCAGAGAACTGAAGCAGAAACCAGATGGACAAAAGACTTTCAAGGATGCCCAGATCTGCTTGCACATCAACTGCTTTGTCCCCTTCCTCAGCAAACTTCCTCAATCAATGAACAATGAAAAAACACATTAAAAATGACAGCTCCGGAAACACATCTTAAACCTCAAACAGGAGCTCAGGCACTCATCATAGATTAATCGAATCACAGCATGATTTGGGTTGGAAGGGACCTTAAAGCTCATCCAGTTCCATCCCCCTATCATGGGCAGGGACACCTTCCACTAGACCAGGCTGCTCCAAGCCCCGTCCAACCTGGCCTTGAATACTGCCAGGGATGGGGCAGCCACAACTTCTCTGGGCAACCTGTGTCAGGGCTTCATCATCCTCACAGGCAAGAAGGTCCCAAAGGATCAGTCTATACCAGAGGCATCACTGCTTTGGGTCACCAGTGAAAACTATTCAAGGGTAGAGGGTAGCCTGTAGAAAGTATGTGTGTAAGGAAACAGCTTGGTTTGGGTTGGTTGTGGGCTTTTTGCTGGGGGGGAGAATGGGGTGGTTGTGGTTTGTTTGGGGTTTTTCTAATTTTTTTTTTTCTTTCCTTCTTGCTTTTGTAGCTCAAGCTGGAAAAAGCATGTTGGGTGTTTTGCCTGCCTCTATTTTCCCAGGTTATCATAGAAAGACTACACCTCACCTTAAGTACCTAGGCTGGCATTAAAATAATCCCTTTAGACCAGCCAGAGAACAGGCGAATGGCATCATGGGAAGTCACCCATAGCCAAATTACAGTCTGCTGGCACACATATGGTTTACTCACTTGCGTTGTACTCCTGTCAGTAGCCTCTGTGCCTACGGAAACCTGTTGAAAGGAACTAATCCAAGATTGTTTTTTTGCCATGGAAAAGTTAGTTTCCACCAGGCCCTGGGAAAATAATAAAACCTTTCATCCAGTCTCCCCTAATCCATAAACGCAGTTTATTCTCTCACAGCACCAGGTAACAAATGCTCGTACCAAGCTACTTAGGTGGGAAAAAAAATCCTCCAGAGATGGACCAAAAAACCACAACAGACAAATGTTTATGTGTCCCTTTAATAAAATACATTTGCATAGGTATCTTACAACTTTGTTTAAAAACAAAGATGAACAATTGCCTCATGCCAAGCACAGCCTCCATTTGCATGTTGCAACAACCACCCCAAACATCAATACTCTAGCTTGAAAAGAACCGCAAGAAGAGCTTTTAAGGCAGCACACACCACTACGTAACAGTTTTATTAGTTCATTACATTAAAGTAGTATGACCCTGTAGCAGCTCCCAACAGCATTACAGGGCACGGTTTGTTGGCATTCCTATGAGCAGACTTATTTACAGGTGTTGTCAACCTGACTCAAGAAAATCACACAGGGATATAATCTAACAAAGCATCGGGATGGCATAAATATCCAGTTATTAGCACGTAACTTTTTCAACAGAGCTTTATGCCTTCTGCACTCCTAACTGTAACGTTATTAACACTGACATTGTGACAGCGCTTTGGATGCTTTCACAGCCCTTCACGACCACTGACTACTCACACACCCCAGCCCTGCTACTGGGTCTTGGTGGTGGCACAACTGTCCTGCACAGAACCAGCTGCTCAGCTCTGTGAACTCAGCTTTTGTAAAAAGCTTTTGTAGGCTGTTGGTCCATTATGCAAACTAGACAGTTACAAAATCAGAAAGTGTTTAGTAGCTGGTTTTGTGCCATTTACAGCATCACTTACATTCTTACTCCCAGTTGCAACACAGCCCCCATTCTCTGCTGGCCCACAAGAAACAGTATTAAGCAATATTACACCGCAGGCAACATTGTACTTTGCTCTCCTGGTTGGCTTCAGTTTTAACTGTTATCTCTGAGCAACATTTAGAATCTCAGCTCTTGACTGGGGACCATCAGCTCAACAAAAACCTCTGTTCTCCACCTTGTCCTTAGTTCCAAAGCCAACCTTTCTCACCCAAATACAGGATGAATGCTTCAACACTAGCTCTACAGCACTAGCTGGGATGCCAGCTGAACTCACTTTATGGACTTCAATCACCAAGAGAGTGCATTGCACACAACTAGAGGAGAAAAAATAAAAATCACATTTTTAAATCAAGACTTTCCTTTTTTTAAAGGTCTGATTTAAGTGCAGCTTCCATCAGCAACACCTCTTCATTGATACGGGACATTGGTTTAAAATAATCTTGCCCTAAATACACCTCAGCAAGATCTTATGTATGCGCTCAATTCTTTCCGCACCAGTGTGCAGTGGGGGAGCAGAGCTCTTGTGTGACTGTGCTTGAGCTGTATTGGGCAGATGTCTGCAGCAGACATAAATACTGAAGGCAAGGGCTATACCTCTTTCGATGAGCATTATTAATGTGTATTATTACTGTTATCTTTATTATTACAGTTAGAGAATTTAGAGCATACTCAGGTAAATACTGAGACATGAAAAGGTAATCATGAAAGCCCAAAATGCTTCATTTCAATACTCATCAGTTCAAACTGAGGGGCAGCTGTTCCAGTAATTATCAATGCTCATATCTACATACCCAGTAATAAGGTTAATTGTGTGACACTTCACTTAATACTACCCTAAAATTCAACTGTGTCAGTTAAAAAATGGGTAGAATGCCAGCCAGTTTTGGCAAATGCCGCATAACTATTTCCTAGAACATCCCACAGAGGATGTGAAGTTGGTTTTAATTTTTCAGACATTAGTAGCAATTTGGTATTTAAGGAGAAATGTCACTGAGCATCAGGAAATCAGTCTGGCTCAAATCCCACAGGTTAACCCTTTATAGAAATGGGATAATTTGTAAGATCACCTAATTGTTAAACCACTGTGACTGCTCGATACCACTGGTGTAGCACAACACACTTCAGCCTGTATTAAACTGGCTTTCAAAGTCAGAAATTCAGAGAAGGCAATTCAGGGTGATGAGCATAATTTAGTAGAAATACTTAAAATAAGTTTTCATAAGGAAATCAAGTCAGCTAGAACACCTGTGGAATTATCTAGCACGTGATTTGCCTACAATAACATGATTTCACTCTATAACAAAATACTGGTTTAGACAAAATACATCCAGGATAGAAATCCATATGTAGCTTTATGTAGGCACATTGCTGTAGTCCATATTGCACAAAAGATATATCTCTGAACTAAAGGGCACGTATACATCATTTGATCAAATATATTAAATAAATTACATAGAAATTTTGGAGAAAGGCTTTTAAATCTCTGCGACTGAACTAAACTTTTCCTGATAGTACCTTCACAACATTCATTCATATATATACATATATATATATGTATGTATGTATACAGTAAACAAGCAGTGTTTTGTAAACATTTCTGATTGCATAAGTGACCTTTGTTGTTTAAAAAGCATGTTAAGAAAAACAACTAAACACCATGTCTACTAGTTCTCCTGTTGTTACAGGAGCACAGAACTATTTAAACATACAAGTAGCCTGCTATTAAATTAATCCTTTTATTTAAAGGGGTATCAGGGCTATAGTCCTGAAGTCCTGGTCCGTACCTCTTTCCCCCCAGACTGCTAGAACATGGGAACCCTCACTGCACCACACTGCTGGCGTGCCACGACTGTACTTTTAAGGAGCACTTTTCAGCTGAGGAGTGTAGTTCCATTTCTAAACCTTAATGCTCTGCCTTCAGCTCCAGATATCTCTTAGTGTTTCTTTCCTGGCGACACCTCTTTACCAAGATTACCTATGTATCAGGCTGCTGATTTATTTAACAAAAAGAGCAGCAGCAGCTTTCAGATAGTATTTATTTAAGTCACTGCAGACCATAACCAGATAAAACCCTCTAGTACCGTTAACTATTTAATGCAGAAAAGGGGCAGGGAAAGGGTCTAGTAGCACAAAGTACTTACTGCAGTGACTAGTACATGTTTGTGGTTTCCTAAAACTGAAAGCAGATATGAATTATCAGAATAAAGTACTTAAAAGAGGTTGTTCAGGGATAGGACATACAGAGCCAAAACAACCTGAATTCCTGCTATAGTACTACTGTGAAGGAAGATTAAAACATCCTCCACTCTATATTTAATTGTACTTCCCCCAGTTAAAAAGGGTATTAAAAGGCTGGATGGACCACACCAGATCTAAATCTTAGATCCCGTAGCATGTTTGTAATCACAGTGACTATCAGCAGCAGAGACAGGTAGGGTTTGTTTTCTGGATGAGCCTTGTAGGCTGTCAATTTTAAAAACTCAATATGCAAGAGATTAAATCAAGTCCATTAGAACAGTAATAAACGAACATTTTAATCTTCAAAGTATGTACATTACAACATTGAAAGAACACAACTGCCCGTTCAAAACAGCTCAAACAAACTGTGCAAATAGTGGGTCTTTGTGTGTCTGTAATCCCACCATGCAAATGATAACTTGATATGCATGCTAATGATCTACGATTATCAATACCAAAGAAAAAATACTAAAGGAAACAAGAGCGAACAGCAGTGAAAGCCACACAAAGACCCACTATCCTTTCTGCATTTACAAATCAACTGTAAGTGTAGATTATAAGAAAACCCACAAAAACCTAATTTCTTGACTGGATCTAACGTTCAAACGAAGCAAAAGGATTGTGTCAGAAATGTGAGCAGGGCTGGCCACCCTGCCTCCACGCTACAGTCAAACTTGGATAGTGGGTCTCTGAGGTGCTTTCACACTGGAAGACAACATTGGGTCCTAAAAAAAACAAAAAAAAATGAAGGATAAAATGAACATAAATTTGAAGAGTGAAACACATGAGTTCTACGGACACAGACAGAACAACACCAGAAAGGTCAGAAAGGAATGACAGACATTCAACTTTCCGAAAACAGACATCATGAGCTTCTACTCTTCCATTTTCATACTTATAAACACACACAGTACCTGTGACCAGCCATCACTGACTCTGAAATCACTTGTAGCTGATTGACTTGAATACATTTTCTTTCCAAGGAAGACTTCTGTTATGTAGACTCAACAAAAGGTCAAACCCTAGGGTTTTTTTTAAAGGCAACAGCAAAATTCCCTGAGATTTAACAAAGCCAGGATTTCTCCTGAGAAACTTGTAATGAGATATTAGAAAAATCACATACAAACTGAACTTGTAAAGAAAAGCCACACTGGAATTTACTCATATCGGCACATAAAAATTAACCTGTTTGACTCCGTTCAAAGACTGAAATGAATTAAAACCTTGCAATATGTGTCCATGAAGCAGGACCTACCACATCACTCAATACACCCATCAGAAACCAAGGTCTACATGCTCTGGAAAAGGCACTGCAAAGTCAGATTAAAGGCAGATGTGTGACGTGGGCTGCAGCTGCACATACTTCATGGGCAATCTGGAGACTATTCCAGACCCCAGGATTTCCACCTGGAATCTTCATCAAGCCTTACTGGCATTCTAAAACTACCAAGTAGTTTTGACTGACATTCTAAAACTACCAAGTAGTTCATGCTCACTATGAACTAAGGGATTGATTCTGTATCTGATCCTTGGTAAAAGGGGTAAAATTTCGGAGCTGTTGAGCAAAATCTTAGAACAAATTAATTATCTTCACATGTTAAAAAATGCATGTGGACTGGCAACATGCAACACCTCTAAGCCATTGATACCACAAACTCTTACTCCATCATCATAAAGAGAAGTTACTTGGCAATAGCTCAGGAACTCCAGGATATGTTATCCATATACAGATGCACAAATGCACCTGCCATGAGCAGGTCTGTTCGGAAGTTGTTTTTTCTCTATCAACATCCTTGAAAACTGGACAGCTTCATTCATGAGATAGTGGTGGACAGGAATCCTAATGAACTTCTGTGCATGAAGATAAACTTCAGGAAATACAGATCCTTGCTGTTGAAAGGACAGGATTTGCCTCATGTCTCTCATGTGTCACATCTACAGGTAAGGTTTGGGGAGGAAAAAAATAAGCAGATCTAGTGGTATTATTATGAACATCAAGTTTATACCCAAGGAAATTCACACCACCATCATACATATGTGAAGAACAGTCTATGGAGAGAAGACCTGTTCTCAGCCTAACTTTTGCCATTGCACTGGCAGAAGGCAGAGCAGACAGGTTTAAATGGGAGAAGAGGGTACTTATCAGGCTATGGGGACTACCAGGAGCTCAGGTCTGAGCACCTGAGGGGGTAACTTAGATGCCTGAGGAACTGCAGCAACACTGCTGGGCTAAGAAAAGCAAAAGAGTGAACAGAAGCAATAATTGTATGTACATTAGACAGAATTGGTACAACATTCATCTCTATGAAAGACCAGTCTCGCAAAGGGAGACGAGTACCTCAGGTAAGATGAACTGGAAGCTTCCACACACTGAGCATAGGTGTTTCCACCTGGCAGGACTGTTCAGCTCTTAGCAAGAACATCTCTGAGAAGTGAACTGATCTCTAACACTGAAAGACATCTAGCAACCAAGTATGTAGCTGGAGAATCTGTCTTGCCTTCATCCGAGAGAGGAGAAAATCTCAACTAAGGAAACGACAAGGACAAGGCTCAGAGTGGTTGCACGGATAAGATGAAAAATTGGAGAAAAGCTCTCTTGCTGAAAAAGCCAAGAGATAAGGAGGGATCAACTTTCTAGGAGCAACTGCTTAATGCAGACAGACTGGCTGAAACAGAAAAATTCTCTCCAGACCAGGCCATTGGGTGGAACTGGAAGTGACAGATGCACTACCCACTTTACACAGCGCTTGGGTACAACGGGAATAAAACCTGGTAGACATGTCCTAGACAGGTACTGGCAATACAAGAAAGATCTGACTCTGAATAGCTTGAGCAAACACAGAACAGAGATTGTGAGATGATGCACATTCCTTTGCTTTAAATCTATACCTATTTATACATTGAAACCTCCTGTATATCTTACTGATTCTTTCTGATTACTTCTGTGCAAACATTAGAATAAGAGCTATTAAAATGTCATTAAAATGTAAGTAAGTCTAAACATCACCACAGTCACTGAGAGCATCATTCTCAAGTACTGTCTGTTCTGCAATCACGAGGACACGCCTGTATGTAAGAGACCTGTTGACAGACTTAAGACACCCTTAACTGATTCTATTTCTTTTTCTTTGTGGAGACCCTAGGCCAGGATGTGCAGCTACACCACCAGAAGTGATCTTGTTAGCACAGTTTTTCCATTCAGAGTGCTATTTCAGCAACTCAAGAGGAGAAGCACCTCACTGCCCTAAGTTCCCTCTTTGCTAGAGAAGCTTGCCATTACAGCTACAACTAGTAAGTCTCATGTAAGACACCAGATACAGAGGTGGTCTGTATAGCAGTTTAAATTTGAAGGAAAACCAGATCTTTCCTAAGCTGCAAACATATTTGAGTATATCAAATCTGTCTGCTCCCTTTCAAATACCATTTATATTTGACCATCTAGAAAGACAGTGGAAGATACTGCTGTTCTTCAGCCCACGTTACAATGCTCAGATCAACAATTCTTTAAAACACAACAATCTATTTTAAAAATTATATTGTCATATGTCTAAGCTGGTCCCTAGAGGGCCACATTAACCTTTCTATGGGACAATTGCTTAGTAGATTTCTCATGACCAGTAGTGATAGGAGCTACACTATATTTAAGAGAAAGCAGAAAATATTTTAAGGAAATCCAAGGAAGTTTTAAAGTTCACTCAGTACACACTTAAGTATCTCTCTGGTTATGGAAGAGTGGTGCACCACTAGCTTACTGCTAACATGCCTTACAGGCTCACACTTTGCACCGTACGAAAGCAGCCCAGGTGAAATCTGTGTAACAATATTTGCACAACTCTGCGCTTGAGCTAACAAGCCATGATGGTTTTGAGCAGGCTCTGGACTTAAAGCAAGACTTCTCCTGAAGTTTCCAAATATGTATGTTTTAATATCACAAGAGAGTGGCAAATCCCAGCACAAAGCTAATAGTCAGCTCATGTGAAAGGCTCAGAGAATTTAAAACATATGAAATTCAGCATATTCTTCATTCACCAATAGTAGGATTTTGTTAATTAAGCACCAGTAGATTTGCTTCACAGCAAACAGACTACTTAGACAAAAGTTAACAAACCAAGTACGGATGACCTGGTGCACATCAGCTCATCCGACTACCACTGCCTGGCCTTTGTCAGTATACTTTCAAAGGAAAGTTCTGTTCACACAAGTACAGTTTGATCTGGATGGAAATACTTTTACTTCACAACTTTGAAATCTGAGAAACAGCCTAAAGTCATATCAGCAAATAATGACAAAAACCTAGAGGTCACATCAAAGGTTTCCAATTACAACTCGGTCCCAGCACTGCTTTTGTTGAAAATGAGTGGTATATGTAATCTCCTTGCACTTAGCACTTTCAGCCACGTAACTCTACAAGGCAAAACACCTGGTGTGATAAGCCAGTATCTCCATAGCTTTTGAAAATTCAGGAAGTTTCAACAGTCAGTCAGACTCTTAATGTTAGAGCCCATCTGGATTTAGTCTACACGATTTCTTCAAAACTGAGATTTTGTAAACAACAACAAGACTTTTAAAGGATCAATTTAATGATTTAGACAGGCCTAATCAAAAGAATGTTAAATCCAATCTAACTGCAGAAGTTTTTGTTATCACAGCCACACTGGCCAGAGGCATTAAAAAAAAAATACATAGGAAAAACAAAATAAATCAGTATGCTACCAGAAATGTGAGCACAGATGTAATGTAGCTAAAACCTCAAGAACGGCGTATTCTACCCAGGTACCATAACAAGTCACCCAGGTTAAATATTTTAACTTTCCAATCCAAGCGGTACCTCCATCACAGCATTTGTGAATTCTTCTGTAACAACACACCTATCAAATCTAAAGTGCAAACTGGTCCCACACGCTACCTATAGACTATTAAGAGTGAAACTCAACCAGACTTCTGTACGTGGGTCTTTACACTGAGAAAACTACAAATGATGCCTAGGGAAAAAACGGCAAGTGAAGGGACAAGGCTGTTATGTCAAAGGAGCATCAAGATATATTCCCAAACCCACTGGTGGCATGGGCTGATAAAAAGGTTGGCTTAATCACAGTGCCTCAGGATGAAAAGCTGAGGGAGTAATAATGGTGGAAGAAAGGGGGAAAAAAATGGGGTGTGCATGTGTGCGGGTCACCAGAAGCCTTTACTGTGTTCATGTGCAAAAAAGGCAGAGAAAATTGAGTGCCAGGCAGGTGTATATGCTAGCGTTCAGTTCTCAGACTGCTGCTGCTAATTTTCAGCTTAACCTATGTTTTTATGTGTATCTTGTTTCTCCACATTGGAAGAGAGCTGGATTGCTGGGAGCCAGGACATGTATATTTACTGTAGGATAGATCGTGTGCTAATGCTAGAATCTTTTTCCTATCCTTTCTACAGCTATTTTTACTTAACTGATTGTTTACTAACTTACTTCCACTGTAAGTTCAAGATGACTACAGCAGACACTTTTTCTTGTTTTATAAAACTTGAGCAAGTTCTACAGTGGAGCATAGTATGCCTGTACTGATTCCCAGTCTCTGTCAGTTATCAAACACCAGCATCTTTACTGGAGGCGGAACATTTATGAAATTTGGCATTTTTAGCTCACCTGAGCATTCTCACTATCACCCCCAGGCTGGTTGGTAACATGATGGTTGTTTGTAGGTTAAACAGAAAAATACTTGAAGTACTTAGCACTATACTAAAATTATTTAAAGAAAGAGTATTTAAAGTACCAATAAATTCAGCTGATGCCTGGAACTCCAAATTCCAAACACACAGAAGAATAATGCACCTTTGAAATAAGGTAATAAAATGAAAGAAAGCTGCTTACACTGCTGACTTGGATCACAGTCCGTGGTCATCTTCACATAGTTTGAGGGGAAGAGACCTGTCACACCGCTGATTTCTCCTTGCCACCAGTCAGCATCATCTTTGTTCAGTACATTGATAAACTGCCCTTTGGAGAAACTAAGCTCATCTTCATTGTTTGCCATGTAATCATACATCGCTATCACTTGACACACTACGAAGAAAAGAACAAAATACCAGAATAGTTACACAAGTATTAACACTGTTTTTTCAGTGCTTTACATAATCATGGGAAAGAAACAACAATTTCACGTACACTGTTACAGAAGTGCCACATGATCTGATCTTGATGTGGAACTAACCTGCTTTTTCTTTCCAATTCTGCCAGACAGTACTCTTTAGTTCTGCTTTATGTATCTATGCATTTACATAGCAAATGGATTCAGTTAGTATAGCATATAGGCAAGTCCACTTCTAAGCATCATAAAATATAATCAAGCATGCTCCTATCTCTTTTACTGTCTTGGAAAAGAAAGTGAATTTGTTTATCTTCTACCTCATACTTGTGAGAAAAAAATGTAGCAAAGGAAGAGGAAACGTGTGTTAGTTAATTGTGAGCTGCTAGTTTATTTGAAGGGAAGTTTTGTCCAGTAATACCCAGAAGCTGTTGCATAAGCAAGTCATAGCTGTGGAGAACAGCACCATTTAAGCATGTAGAACCAAAAAAGCTCATTTTCTGTGAAACAATCTCCTTTGTACCTGGCCATTCAAATGGAAAAATCTAGTGAAAATTTGCTGCTCAGTCTCCTTCCCTAGAAGGAGCAGTACATGTAATTCCAAGGTGTTTGTCAATGAGTGTTAGCTTTCTGTAAGAGTTTTGAACATGGAGTTTCTAAATGAGAAGAGTATGGCTCTTCAGTGCACCCTGCAAAACTAAAAAGCTCTTGCCGTAGAAGATAGACTGCTCATTCTCACAGATTTCTGGATATAAACATCTTTGTATGACAAGAGTTTCTCTTGTAAGGTATGTAGAGAACAGTATATGCTAGGAAGGAACCCTATGAAGAATTGTTTTGGTTAAGAAGTTGTGAGATTTTACCTGTCTTGGACACAGATAACAGCTGAATGGTCAAGTCTGTCAAAAGACCCAAGCTCTAACTAGGACTCTACCTTCCAAAGTGACACTACAATCAGATACAGCTATGTACTGTGTTTGGATGGCAAGGTTCTGGTAGCAGAGGGGCTACAGGAGATGGTTCTGTGAGAAGCTGCTGGAGGCTTCCCCCATGTCTGACAGTCAGTGCCAGCAGCTTCAAGAATAACCCACTGCTGGCCAAGGCTGAACCCACCAGCGATGGTGGCAGTGCCTCTGGGATAATGTATTTAAGAAGAGGAGAAAGTTACTGCTCAGGAGCAACTGCAGCTGGAGAGAGGAGTGAGCATACGTGAGAACACTAGCTCTGCAGACACCAGCATCAGTGAGGAAGGAGGGGAGGAGGTGCTCCAGGTGCTGGACCAGAGATTCCCCTGCAGCCCGTGGCACATCCCATGGTAAGGCAGCTGTGACCCTGAAGATCATGGAGGACCCCACACCCGGACATGAGGGTGCCCAAAGGAGGCTGTGATCCCATGGGAAGCCCACGCTGAAGGAGGCTCCTGGCAGGACCTATGGCCTGTGGAGAGAGGCGTCCACACTGGATCAGATTTGCTGCAGGACTTGTGACCCTGTGGGGGCGACCCACACTGGAGCAGTTAATGAAGAACTGCAGCCTGTGGGAAGGGCTCATGCTGGAGAAGTTCATGGAGGACTGTCTCCTGTGGGAGGGAGCCCACGCTGGAGCAGCGGAAGAGTGTGAGGAGGAAGGATCAGCAGAAACAACATGTGAATTCCCCATCCCCCTGCATTGCTGGGGAGGGAGGTAAGACAATTAGGGAGTGCTTCTGAGCCCAGAGGAAGGGCAGGGTGAGGGGAAGGTGTTTTAAGATTTGGTTTTATTTCTCATTACCATGCTCTGATTTTATTGGTAATAAAGTAATTCTCCCAAGTCAAGCCTGTGTTTGCCCATGATGCTAATGGTGATTAGTCTCTCCCTGTCCTTATCTCAACCCATGAGCCTTTTGCTATATTTTCTGGCCCAGATTCAGCTGAGGAGGTCTGTGACAGAGTGGCTTTGGTGGGCATCTGGCATTCAGACAGGGTCAATCCACCATAGGCCATTAAATACAGTATTACGTTAGTTGTGTAATTCAGACTAGTAGCAGAACAACTGAAGCAGTTACATAAAATACTCTAAATTAAATATAAAGTCTTTCTTTGGTTGTTTGTTTTCTTTCTTTTACCTGAGGGAGCAGCAGATGTGGTTTTTTCACTGCTCAGACCCAGTAATTTCACATGGCTGGCAGGGAACCATCCTTTCTGTCTCTTTTTCCCTCTTGCCTGTAAATGTTTAAAATGATCAATACACACAATTAAGAAATGAAACAGTCTACAGACTGGGAAAAATGCAACAAACATGTCACACAGTTATGCCAATACCAGACAAGAAGTCAGGATTCCAAACACCAACTAAATACTAAACAGATCTCAAAAGGAAAAAAACAAGAATCTCCTTGAGGATAAAACAATCCAAGTAAAATAAAGCTGCACCCTAATATATTCTAGCAACTGTGTTCATCCCACACTTTCAAGTGCAGCGAATGATTTCAGTGCATAATTTAATGGTGAGGCTCAAAATTTGCTCTACTAGCACTCCACTTATGCATCATACCAGGAGCCTCCAAAGAGATATCCACAAAAGAGGTACCAATTACCATAAGCTACTTTTGAAAATCCTGACCTAAGTATTTGATACCGCTTCCTACCTACTACAGCACATGAGAGTGTTTTCTTTTTTAGTCCCATAGGTAAAAATGATCCTGCACACACTGAAGAAATAAATATACTTCAGAGCATGCACATACAGAAATCTGGATGTAAAATTTTAGAAACACGTGACTGCAAATTACAATGCAAAATACAGTGCAAAAAACTACACCCCCCCCCCCCCCAAACCCCCCC
>JANRGW010039723.1:35638-48547 GCA_024733675.1 Psilopsiagon aymara
AGAATTGGCAATCAGGGATTGCAGTTTCCCTTCTCCCACTTTTTTATTTAATTGTCTTTTTATTCTTTGAGGTCTCTTCCTGAACAAGCACTGGGCTTACTTTTCTTCAAATACAAACTATTCATGTATTTGCACATGCTCTGAGTAAGCTTTCAGCTCCTGTTAATCCACAGAAACTCAGTGCAGCAATTTCTTGACTTGCTCACTGTCAGCCCTCCTCCTGCATCTGTAAAGCAGATTGGTTTTAAAAACTGATGCTGACCAGTTGTATCAGCCCTGTTTTAACTGTGGGAGAGGGAAGACGGGTGCTAACAAGGGTATTCACTCAAGAAAAGAGTGTGTACAGCTGCAGAATACCTTAGCAAAGGCCAACAAACTGATATTAAGAGGACAGGTCATTCTATTGTGTTGAATGTTCAATCACAGTACTGGAAAAAACATTCATTACTGGAAGTAACATGTTTAAATTCAGGGTAGTGTTGCAGATTCAGCTAAAGGGTAACAAAAAGACATTATAAGATCATGACTTAACTTTCTGCATTGGTTGTAAAGATGAAGGCTATTACAGACAAGATTCAGAGGGCTCAAAAAGTCAAAATATGAGCTATGATTTAAGAAGAATGTCATGTAACAGTACCCTCAACATCTGGGACTAGAAATTCATCACCAGGTGGGGAAAGGAGAAAAGTGGGATCATCAGCCTTCACAATAAACAAACCGGCTTCCAACTCCAGCTTCCAAGAATTTCAGTTCTTTCATTGGAATAATTTTACAATGTAATGTTTTACCAATTAAATCCTAACCAATTTATTAACAGTCAACAACTCTCTTCCCATCTCATGCACACATTCATTGACAGCTTTACTATTTTCTGTGATCAAAAAGCCCACCCCAAAGCAACAAACAAGAACCCCAGCAACCCAAGGTTTAAATAAAAATCTTTTTTCCCCCTAAATATGGTTTATACCATATTTATGATTTCTAGACAGCTTTTAGACAGTATATTTAGTTGTTTTCTCAAATTAAACCCAAGATCATGTCCTTGCCATTCACAAAGTCACAATTCTTTCTCCTTCAATGACTACCTGCAACTCTCCTTGCCACCATCCGCTAGCGTTTTTCTTCAGAATAAGTATTAGCTGCCCTGGAGCAAGACTAAGCTGTTCAGTTCCTGATGCAGCATAGGCAGTTGTAACCTGAGCAATTTCTGAAAAGATAATATATGAATTGCACTTGTTAATAGGAAAACATATTACCTGTATTTTTATTACAGTAAGAAGTAGATATATACAAATATCCTGGTACATATCTTGCAGCTAAGAACATAACCCACCATTAAAACACTGCTATGAACCTAAATGCTCACGGTCACTTACGAAGTAGTCCTAAATGTTAAAAAAGTTATCATACACTTACCGGGTTTCTTATTTATTGTTCCAGTTTTGCCAGCATTACTAGAAGCCTACAAAGACACAATAATCAACTTTTAATGTGCAGCAAAACCAGCAGAGTTTACATCAACTTTAAGCATGCAGACAGAAAAACGTGGAGATTTTAATTTTGAGCCTGTATTCAATGTAACTGTCAGAATTCAAACTCACTTCTTGATCCTTTGGTCTGACATAATTGGAAGGGAAGATTCCAGTTCTGCTGTCAATGCTCCCAGTCCACCATTCCCCTTCCTTCTGGGTCACTAGGATTTCCTCACCTTCCGTGAACGTCAAGTCACCAGGCTCAGAGCTTGAATATGAATAGAGTGCAACATACTCTGTGCAGACAGCACATACAAAGAAGGAGACAACAGTTTCAGATAGGAGGATAAAAGTAAATCAGACACAAATAAAGGCACCTTTGATACCAGTGTTAATCAGTGTGTACACAACATGGTTCATGTCTTCACAAGTCTTTGAATCAACCTAGCTACTTGCTTGATTGTAATCACATCTCACCTCATGCTTACAGCTTTGAATTACAGGTACACAACTTTGTGTTAATTTGGCACAGTAAGAGTTACTACCTTGCCACCAACCTGTAGATCAGTAGAGGCTTGTACACCACAGCTTGAAAACTCATCTCCTGCATTAAACATTCCACCCTCCCTCTGTGTTTCACAGCAAGCATGTACATTCCACACCTAAACCTGATTAAAAGCATTCTTATCTAACACAGCAAAAATGAAAACACAAGTGAAATTAAAATATGATTGGTGAAGCATGAAGAGACACTGGATTAAAAAGCTTAGAAAGTGCTTCCCACAAATTTTTCTCTAGTAATATTTATATACTCCCTACTGATTAAAAGCGGATGACCCATGCTCAGAAGACTAAAACCCCCTTTTCAAGTCTCTACTGTATAGCATAACACAGTAGAGAACAGAAGGAAAAGAACTCATGGGTATGAGACGTATTTAAGTTTTCAGAAATAAATTAATGCTTGAGCAGTCATAAAAACAAAAGAAAAACCCAGGCCTATGCTCAACCTGAATTAGTGATAGGCTTTACTTAAGTTACTGTTTTATAAATCTCATATCAGTAAATCAACATTTGCACTGTGTCTTTTGGACAAGCATTAAGACCTGCTCAGAAACCCATCACATATTTAAGCTTATTCACATGCCATGAAGCAAAACCAGACTGTATCATCAAGTAGCATATTTCATGCTGTCTTACCCTCTCCTGCTGTGTAAGACTGTGTATTAGGCTTTTTGTTTACAGCTGCATAAATAGCTTCTGGTCTGCAGAAAGAAACAAAGGTTTGTGTAACTAAAAGGCTGATCAAGAACAGATCTCTTTATTAAGATAAGACTTCGATTATCTCAAAGCTGGTACTGCCTCTGAATCAACTGCAAAGACACCCCTGACTGTCAAACATTGACAGGTATTAGTGATATTTAAAATAAATGGTATCCAAGGCATACCACTGAAAAAGAAAAAAAAAAAAAGAGAAATGTGATGAAAGATGAGAATATATATTTGCAAATTAGGCTATTCAAAAGAAGAACAAATTCAAGATTTTGTCTAAATTCTCTCATTCTACAGAAATTCTACGAACTTCCATTATAGCACATGAAAAGAACAATTCATATGCAATGGTGCAGCTATCCCCCAGCAGTTACCCGACTTTGAATTACCCGAACAGTTACCCTGCAGCATTAGAACAGATATAAACATCTTTTCAAGTAAAGAAAAATACACTACTTCTGCAAGTTACACCTTACAAGCTTGCAACTATTTGTAGGTCACTTAAAAGCTGACACCTTCAGAGGCAGAATGTAGATACACTGCAAGAGAGCTGACTCAGTAATGAACCAAAACAAAGTCAGGCATTTGATGAATAATCAAACACCACTGATTTTTCACAGCACTCAGCCTTGAAGACTGTCTATTTACACAGTAGTGAGCCCAGCATTGCTTGGCTTGCCAGAATGAAATAATAAAAGCTTGAAGTGGCATGGTTTAAATTGTAAATGGTATTTATATTCTGCACTTTAAAGCACTGCAAGAATTTTGCACTCTAAAACACCTCTTTTTGTGAACTGTTGAATAAAACAAAACATAAAAGTTGCACTTACTCCTCTTTCTTAATTTCGCTCCCAGGTAAAAGCTTGACATACGATTTTGGAAACCAACCCCTTCCTCCATGCACCTCTCCAAACCACCAGTTTTCCTGCTGCTCCAGGACAGTAATGATATCATTTTTTGAGAAATTCAAGTGGTTATCTTTTTTTGCAGTCCAAGAGCAAAGTGCTTGTGCTTTTAGGTTCTCAACAGGCTGCCCCTGTTAAGATACAAGTGGAGGTGTTGATCAACCACACTACCCCAAACAGGTGCAACGGTTAAAAAACCACACATTCATGTATCTTTTACTGAAGTTTAAGCAAGTGACGGCTTAATGTGTACAAGCTGCTGAAGAACAATCTCTCAATTCTATTTATTTGTTAGAAATACCTTGTGTGTCTCATTACAGGCAAAAATTACTTTTAGAATTATGAAACATACTGCATGTGCCTTTTTGCTCAATGGTCCCTGGAAACATGGAAAAAGCACACTAATGGAGCATTCAGGCTAGCTTCTCTATCCTCTAGCCTGTTCAGTGCACCCTGTGTTAGAAAAGTTGTGGTTTGGATTGTATTTCTTTAAATTAGTTTAATTAACATGAACCTAAAATACAGCAAGTTCTCCACTTTCACACAATATACCTCTCCATGAATGGGTGAAACAGATCCAGGGGACACAGTGCGAGTAAAAGCTGATTTCTGTTGCCATGCTGTATTAACATTCAGGCTAGAAAAAGGGATGTTTTGGTAGTCAGATTCTTCTGCAGATTTACTTGGTGAAAGTGGTCTGAAAATTGAATACAGGCATATGGAACACATTAGAATTTTTATTTTAAAAGCACCTCAAGCAGAGTAATACCTTTTCTAACATACATAAAACACATTATACACACTGTGAAGCAGACTATCAAATACTTTCAATTTCCAAGCTAAGACTTTCAGGTAGGTTCTTCAGTAAGTTTTCTGCATTTATATTGAAATCAAAACCAAACCAAAGCAACAATACCCACCCAAAACAACAATAAAAAAAACCCCAAACCACCAAATGAAACTATACAGCACATTATACCTTCGCTAAATTTAGAAAAAGTGACATGAACACAAAAGTAACGAAAACTCACTCTGAAGCAGCTGAGGTAGTAGATAAAGATACTATGGGAGGAAGTAAAGCCTTCTTAGGAGACAAAGATTTTTCTCCTTGTTGTATTTTTTCTACATAATTGCAGGGAAACCAACCAAAATGTCCTTGAAAACTCCCATAAAGCCAACCAGGCTCTCCCACATTTTTTTCATCAACCTATGTACATACAGGTGGAAAAATACAAAGAAAACACAGTTAGCATCATGAAAATAGAAGGGTATCCTTTAATCAAAATGTCAGCATCTATTAGCACTCTGAACTGAACAGCATGAGCAGCACTCATACTGGATCAGCATTTTCATTCTCTTCCCTTCCAGAATGGAGCTGATTTTGCCCTGTTCAACGAATGAGGTGATGCAATACAACAACTGCAATGACTTAGAGATAGGTAGAGACAGGCCTCAAAGACATCACATTACTTCAAACAGATCCCAAACCTGCACACACTGGGGATCATGTACTGGAGCCACTCTGGCTTGCCAGAAATTATGATGGTTTGTATTCTGTTTCGTCAAATGCAGAGCCAAGAGGCAGCGGCTGGCGAGCCCAGCAGTGCATGAAAACAACTGCTGCAGTTCTGCTTATAGATATAATTAACCGCCATTTGACTGCATCCAGAACATGTAAAAAAATTCTGTTATTTACTATACGATTAAGTACAGAGCATCTCTAAACATTCACAGCAATATTGAAGCCTCCACTATGATACAAATTAGCAAATTCATCAAAATTGGCTAAAAATTACCAGCTCCTCAAATACTATCAGCTAGTTAGCTTAGTTGAGGATTGAGGGTAACAGGAGGAGGCAGTAGCTGCTACCCTATTTGTGAAATAAGTTACTAGTAGTTAAATGACACAGTTACATCTGAGAAGGAAGCCAAACCAAAACCTTCTTCTCTTGTTCCCTCTTCTATGATTCACTGGTATAAAAAAAATGCAAATAAATTACTTAACACCTTCAAACTGAAGGCTAATACTTCAGAGTTTTAATATTTTGTACTACATTGCTTTGTAAATTCTCCCTCATCACCTATGTATATTGCTTATAGTCTGAATGAGGAAGAACCATACATACTTATATATCAGATACATACGTGTTAACTGTACTACCATGGTTGTAAACCAGTTTTCACAAGTCCACCAGAAGGCACATGCTTTCAAAACTGTATGCTGACAAGTGATATAATTACACAGTATCATAGAATCAGAGAATAGTTTGGGTTGGAAGGGACCTTCAAAGGTCATGTAGTCCAACTCCGCTGTAATGAGCAGGGACATCTTCAACTAGACCAGGCTGGCCAAAATCACATCCAGCCTGGCCTTGAGTGTCTCCAGGGACAGCACATCTACCACCTCTCAGGGCAACCTGTTCCGGTATTTTGCCACCCTCATGATAAAAAATAACACATTTCAACTGAGACGTTAGAAGACATTTCCGATCTTATAGTCCTGCAGTAATATTACAGACAGCATATTCAGATGAATCCAGAAAAGTGCTACGAAGAGTGGACACAAAATAAACTACTGCATACCTCTGCCTGAGGGAACATGCACAAAGGACCAGCCAACAAGAAGCATAAGTCAATGTTAACAATACATTAGAAAACAGTATTAAGATTCAAAAGAACTTTTCACATCTACTTGTTAAATAACTTCTTTTATTTTAGTTCAAATGCAATTAATTACTAATTCATGCCTCTACTTATTATGTCCATATTTCAAGCAGACACTTAAAGGCCAACCTATACATGTACAATAGACTGCAATAACTATATCATTCCTGACCTATTAATTTCGGAAAGTTTACATTTACCCTTCACTATTGTTATTTTAAACAGAATCTCAACACATCTAGGCTATGTAAAATCCAAAGAGAGTTTTTTGTCTGAATTAACACTAATTTTACTTGTTTAAGAAAAAGCAATCAAATTTAAATTTTGAGTAAGCTTTAAAATGCATGAAAGTAATGCTTTTGACACAACAGACCTTGTGTATCTCAAGGCCAAGGAAAGGAGTGGGATTTCTGCAAGTTAAATGTGAATGGGAAATCTTACCTGAATTATATCCCCTGTATTAAAGCTCATCTCATCATGATTCCTTGCTTCAAATGGATATAAAGCTCTGTAATTTACCAAGGCAACTGAATTCCTATACTCTGAGACATTAAATGCAGCTCCTGAAAGGGTAAGAAAATTAGTTATTTTAACTCAGCTAAAAGACATGAACTTAGTTGAAGCCCCATCATTCTAAGCAACAGGTCTGAATATAAAAACAGTTCTTGCCCCCAGGCAAGTATCAAAAGAGATCACCAGGTACAGCAGGCCAACGGGATACAGTAAGTGCAAGACTTCAACATGATGAACCATAGTAAATGTAATACAGGTACTAAAACACATTGTCTTCCGAAGCAAAAAAATTACACCTTCAGCTTCTCATCCTTCCCTGCCAAACTGCTCTGGCTAAGCCACTGCTTTAATATAGTCACATTTAACAGAACTATAATTATCCAAGTTGAAAAAATACCACTGTTGCAACAGTAAGGGTTCAGCAGCATGCATGAAGGTTTCACTTAGAAACCTAAAATAGCAAAGTGTCAGTTCTAGTTTCTTTGTACCTCTACTCTCCAAGTCTGTGGTTGACACTGCTGATGTTTTTACAAGGTATAGCTGAAGTGTGCAAATATCCTTCAGCACTGTTCTAATTTGGTTCCTGCTGAACTCAGTGATAAAGATGGCTAATAAAAACTGACAAGAACTAATGAAAGATGGAACTAATCAAAACTGCCATTAGCAAAAATACTGTTAAACCCCTATTTTTCAAAGTCCACAACTACAGTTATGTCCTATTACTGTTTCCAGCATCTGTGATTTATTGACCAGGATCACTGGAAGATTTGTAATCAGCCACAGGTTACTTCTATGAGTTTTCAGCACCTAAGCTAACAGGACGATTTAAAACAAACTAAAGACATTAAACACTGTTTCTTTTTTTAAAAATAATAATTTAGACAATAAGCCTGACATAATGTCACATTAATAATAATAATAATACATTTCAAGAATGGCAAAATGTGCAGGAAAACGAGAACCATTAAAACAAAAATCTAACAGAGTAAGATTACCTTCATTTTTCCAGGGTGGCTTAAGACTTTTACCCTCTGTTGGTTTCAAGAGATCTGCAAACTTCTCTGTTATGTTTAATTTAGAAGTGTGTTTCTCCATCTCTTGAGAGCTGGTCACTTCCTTTATCTTTTTTATTTCTTCATTCTGCTTACGCCTCTCCTCAGCCTCTCTTGCAATTTGTTCTTGCTTTCTTTTATCTTCTTCCAGTTGCCTCTGCCTTTGCTGCTCTGTTTCTCTCAAGACTGTGGCTTGCCTATTTTTCTCTTCCTCTGCATAAAACTGTTGCTTATTTTCCCTTTCTCTTATCAGAGCAACTGCTTCTTCAGCTTTCAGCTTTTCTTGAACTTTTTCCTGCATTCGTTCTTCCTCCAATCGCTTCTTTTTCTCTTCCTCCTCCCTTCGGATGTTTTCCTGCCATCGGTTCTCCTTCTCCCGTTTTGCTCTCCTGAAAGAAAAGAATGAGACATAGGAGAATGTTCAGAAAAAAATGAATGAGATTGTGTTCATACAGTAATCAACTGCATCTGTCAGTAAAAGTGAGTCTATGACATTGATCGCTGTCCTCTCTGGGTGATAACCTCTTCCGCAGGAGACCACGCTTTGTCTTAACGTGAGTGCCACTATATTTCACACATAAGTAATAAATGGATTAAAATTCTTGGTATAAAACCACTAGCATGTGTGCACTTGTGCAGTGCTCCCACAAACACTTTTGCTCACCTATATCCTGATGTAGAAGAAGCGATCTGTTAACTGAACAAAGGTGGTTTTAAGCTGTCCACCAAAGTAGCATCTGTATCTCATTACTGGATTGTAGTGACAGGACAAGGGGGAATGGGTTTAAACTGAAAAAGGGGAGATCTAGATTGGATATTTGGAAGAACTCCCTGTGAGGGTGGTGAGGAGCTGGCACAGATTGCCCAGAGAAGCTGTGGCTGCCACACCCCCAGCAGTGTTCAAGGCCAGGTTGGACAGGGCTTGGAGCAACCTTGTCTAGTGGAAAGCATCCCTGCCCCATGGCAGGGGGGCTGGAACTAGATGAGCTTTAAGGTCTCTTCTGATCCAAACCACTCTATAATCCTATGAAACTATGATTTCCAAACATATTAGTAACAAAATTTACTCTGGTACATACAGTTAAGATAGCCTCTGACTACTGATCTTTGCTGCTTAAGTTTTTTGCCTTTGACAGTTGTAATCCATTCAATACACTTATGCTCACCACAGCCAACCTCTTCAGCAGACAGAATCTCAAAACCTGACAGAATCTCAAAACCTGACTGTATTCTCTGAAATTATTCAGATTTTATCCTGTGCCTCATCACTCCAAAGAAGTTATTACCCAATTTAACATGCTTAAAAATCACTGTATTTCAGCTGTCAAGATCTTTCCTCCGAAAAGTGCAGACCCAGCCCCTAATGGGATATCCCTATACCTACAGTATACGGTTCGCTTAAAGGGACTGTCACAAGCGTTATGAAACTCCATCACACTGATGTAGAAAATTGCTGCCTGGAGCTGAGACCATGCACTGCATACACTACAAGGTCACTAGCTCTACTTCATTAAAAACAGGCAAAGCAAATACAAACCACTGAAAATCTCTCTCAAATTAAAAAGAGAAAACACAGGAGTTCTCTGAACGAGAAATCAAAATTAGTACATCAAAGCAATTTTGAGCTGAAGACCGCTCACCTAAAGCGCCCATCCACCCTCTCTGGCACTATTTCAATCTAGGGCTGCTAAACCCAAACCAAGTAGCTGATAGCAGAAGGTATGGAGAGAGGAAAACCAGACTGACATTTTAAGACAGCCAGAATAGAACCCTAGAAACTATGGTTTCTTAATCAGTGAAACAAGAGAAAACAAAACTAGCTGGGAACAAGACCACACGAAACTAAGAGCTGAGGACGGTAAAAGTTTGGGAGCTTGATACAAGGCTGGACTGAACAAAACCAGCACCACATAGGTGAAGCGATGATCCTCTCAAAAACCTGTCTGAATTTCCTTATTGTCCTCCTAAAAAAAAAGGAATCAAATTTAAAACTCAAAGCTCACTCACTCATCCAGCTTTTAAGGTTAACACAGGAACTATGCAGTCAATTACCTTCTTATTGTCTTAAGTATCAATCTCACAACTGTCTGAATACACATAACAAAAGCCTATTAACTGCTCAGTCACAAGAACTTTTAAGGAAATGGGATGGATGTTCCAAGGCTAGCGAACAAGTCAGAGTGTATGAGGAATTTTAAATGTGTGAGGATTACCTATTAAAGGAGCAAAAGTCTTCATAGCAAAGCGACTACTTGGTTTATTTATCCATCAAAACTGAATTATAAGTTTTGGGATTTTAATGCAAAGAAGATAAAAACAGATTGGAAAGAGTAAATTCAAACCATCCTATACCAGTGGTATTCCATATAAAACATTTCCTTTAAGGGAACTCAATAGGATATATTTTTACTGATTAGACCTCTCATTCAATACAATCAACATCTTAAAAGCCACCACAGCATTATTTTGCTTTAAAAACTGCAACACTGATACATTCAGACATGGTACCTTGCAGCCTCATCTTCAAGTCGCTTCTTCTGTGCAAGTTCAGCTCTTCTTTTTTCTACCTCTCTTATTTTGTCCTGTTTGATCCTGTGGAGCTGCTCCAAGGCTAACTGCTGTGTGCTGTAACTTTCTCTCAGGTCCTAAGGAGGAAATGCAATGAAGTACATCAAAAGGAACAAAGCCAATCTTGCAAGAAAAGCATTCAGGCATTTTAATGTTTTGTGAACCAAGTTTTAATACAAATAGACTACGAAATATGAAGTTATTAATAGTCCTTGGAGGTCACTGTAAAGAAAAGTCAAATCAACAGAAGTATAAAAGTAGATGGCCAGTTTGAAAAGCCTTTGAGGTGCCTTAGGCTTTCAAAGAGCCCTTCCAATCATACACCTGCTGGTAATGGCAAATATGACAGAGAGAATGAAAGATATAAAACTGAGTGCTCAAACACAACATTATCTAAGGGCATAGAAGGCAATGAAGCACATTTTAAATGTGCAGCAGGAGTCAAACTTCAACTGAAAACCGACACAATACATGAGAGCGCATCCCTTCTGCATGGTGCTCCCCTTTGTGATGCTTCCTGAAGAATAAGTCCCATATTTAAATCAGAAAAACTTTACAGAAATATCCAGCAGGCTTACCCCTGTCAGAAGCCATAGCCTAAGGACAGTAACTCAGACTGGAGTTTCTGCATTTGCAAACTTCACAATTTTTCTCTTTTGAACACACCCTTCAAGTCCTATTCCATCTCCCTCTGATAATAAACTTTTTCACAGTGGAAAAAACAGCATGAATTTTTGGGATAATCAGATTTACAGAAGTAAAAAAAAAAAATTCAACATTAACAGAATCACTTTAGATTGTACTTCACCATGTTACAAAACATCTGTAAGATGCTACATTGTTTTTTTTTTAAGAATCCTACTGATACACACTGAAAAATGCAACATGTATACCCTAACTTTTCATATCTGATCTCATAAACACAAATTAAGCAATTAAGAATAGTCTATTCCCACTACCATATGCACCTCTACCAATCATGCTGCCTGAGATACAGTGCAATTTATACAAAAAGGGCAAGATGAAAGGGAAAGCTTTTGCAGCAACAAACTTAACGAAGCAACTGACCACAATTTTTCCCCAAACACACTCAGATGAGAATATTTCTAATTTTGCACAGAATTTGACGATCACTGTGGAAATAAACCTGCATTATGAAAACTCTCAGATCTTTGACTTCAGGCCAGAATAACCCTCATGCACAATGGAAAGGTCACTTTCCATAATAATTCTGATTATTTTTTTTCTCATAAGTCATTCCCAAAGTCAGATTTCTGACCCTGGCAGATAAAAGCAGTGTTGAGGAAAAACAGCAAGTAGGGTTTAGTACTGGGTTAATCTGCAAGTTTAATAGCACTGTGCTTGCTGTATCATATTCTGGATATTGATACTATTTCTAGACTTTTAAACTTGGACTGGAATTCATATACCTGATTCATTGTTTAAGATGTACAGAATAGGCAGAAAGCAACAGATGGAAAAGTGGGAGAGACACCATTTCCAGCTAAGACAGTAATTTTTTTGTTAATGTTACCTGAACTAAAAAGAAAAATACCTGGGGTAAAGCGAACTAGTGAACATACTCTATTAAGAAATAAAATGTCTATCGGTATTTTTGTAGTTTGGATTTCTAAGCAGGTAAGAAAAGTTTTTAAGGGGATGTAAAAGCTAGCAGAAACAAAAAGCGCCTATCAATTATCTTTAAGGAAAATGGATTTAATAGAAGTTATACATCCAAACAGAAAGGGTAAGCAGAGCAAAATTGCAAAATAATTAAAAACCAAAAAAGCCAAAGATTAGAAAATAACCTTAAGTAAGAGGAAGAGGTTGTTGAGACAGCTTAGCAGAGACAAAAGGCACTGAAGAACAGAATCATCCATATTCTCACACTGTAAGATAAGGCAGATAAAAAGCCAATTAATCTTCGCACTGTATTTTGAAAACATTTTAGGGATGACTGAATTGTGGAAGCAGCCACTGATCACAGCAAGCCATGCAATAACCAAGTAACTAAAAAAGCGTCTTACATGTAGCCATTTTTTAAAATGAAAAGAAACTCCTTAAATGTTTACAAATTTTTCGTTGTGTTCTTTTTATTGGAGAGTGCAGAGCCCTCATGCTCACCCAGCATAAACCCATAACTTACAAATAAAGTTCACATCAGTGACACTAGGATTAAGCCAGCACGTAAAGTTAAGTGGATGCATGCTGCCCTGCCTGAGAGTTGTACCCAGCTTTAGACAAGTCAGGAGTTGCCTCTGGAACAAAAACACCTTCAGGGCTAGTGGTTTGCATTCTTACCTTCTACAGAAATAAGAGGCCTATGCTTACTTTTAGGACAATACCTCAGTCTGCTAACATATCTTGTACAATACACTATGAAACCATGTATGTCATGGGTTCAGCAGTAGCAGTCATTTTTCTCCTTCTTAGTAGCTGGTGCAGCACTGTGTTTTTGACTTGTGG
>JANRGW010039724.1:0-22711 GCA_024733675.1 Psilopsiagon aymara
CTCGCTGCCCCCGTGTAGTTCTCGAGTCGTGTGTCCTCGGCGGCGGCCCGCGGGTGACATGCAGTCCCTCATCTCTCCGGTGACCAAGGCTATCCTGGTGGCTTTGTTCATCTTCGCCATCCTGCTGATCCTCTACGTGATTCTGTGGTACATCTGCCGCGATGTGGATTGCGACCATGGGATCTGAGCTGCGCCGCGGGGCCAGGGCTTAGGAGCCGGGATTCACCCCCGCGGGGCCGGCAGCGGCAGCGGGAGCCCCGCCGGGCGGCAGCCGCCGCCACCGCGGCTGGAGCAGGGGAAGGGAAAAAAGAAGAAAAAAAGAGGAAAAAAAGGAAAAGAGGGAAGACCCGAGCGGTGAGAGCCCGGAGAACGACTGCAACCGGGAAACCAACCTAAGCTTGACCTTCAGAGACCAGGGTGACCCGGTGAGTCTCCGCGCTTCGCGGCGCGGGGGATGCGGTGGTGCGGTGGTGCTGTCTCCCTCCAGCCTTCCTTCCTTCCCCCTCTCCTTCCCTCCCGCCCCGCTCCCCTCCGCTCCCTTCCCTCGCACGCACACACACACGGATGTGGCACTGGTACCCCACGCCGCACACACACACATGCACCCCGGTATATTTGCGTGCCGGAGCGCCTGCTGCCCGCAGGCATATGCACGTCCTCAGGGGACGAGCGGGACTGGTCCTGCTGGCCGGGGTGAATTGTGCTTGTCCCAATCCCAGCGTCCCCCCGCTTTAAATTCATAGAGTGACAGTGCGGGAGCCGCTGGGGTCGTTTGGGCCGTTTGGGGCCGGGGCTGTTTGCGGCGCCACATTGGTATGCAGGCGGTGGCTGCGCCGCCGGGCAGACCGAAAAGGTGAGCCCCGGGGATTGGGGAAAGCCAGGGCGGTATCAGCCCGGAGGCAGACCGGGAGAGTGACCGAGAACGAAGGGGAATGTACCGGGTGTCCGGCGGGCAGACCTCGGGGAGGGGGTGCAAGGCTGGATGAGTTTCTCCTTCCCTGGGGCAGGTTGGTGGAAAGAAGCCGGGGAGATGGCAGAAAAATGTGCATGGGAAGTTCTGGATGGCAGCGGTCCTTGTCTGGTCTCATCGCACTGCATTTCCTATGTGCTACTCTGCACAAAAGGGTTAATGCTGTTGTGGTTTAAGGGTGGAATACATGCCCGAGCCGTCGATGTCAGAAAATGTTGATAAAAAAAGTATGTGGTTGATAAACATGTACACGCTGGGCGCGCTGGGACGCTACAGGGGATGTATCCTGCCCGGCCGTTTTCCCACCTGAGAAAATTTGTCATTGGCGATTTGTGCTCTTACCGTTGGGTTGTATTGATACCGTGTGCTGAAGCGGTGAGACAGCAGCGCATTGCGTTTAAAGTGAAAAAGACCTACTGAAAGAAAAATGGTCCCAAACACTGGGGCTGTAAACATTTCTGCCCTTGACAGACAAGCCGCCAGGAGCAGGACCACACACACTCTAGCGGCATGTGTTATTGCTGGTGGGGATGTTTTCCCCGGGTGTGTGTACACAGTGGGGAATAACAGTAAAATCAAATCTGGGTCTAATGGGAAGGAATGGGGACCTGGCCAAGTGTAAATAGTACTTGTGTGATTTGGGATGATTTGACATTGAGTGTTGGAGACCGAAAGCGCACCTTTGCAGCTGGGGTCTGTATTTGGAAGGAAACTGTTCAGGAGTCACTGTCTTGACATTTTGGTTTGTGCTTCTGTTCAGGTTGTATTTCGAAGGGCTTTTGACCCCACTACTTGATCAAACATGACATTACTGTTAACGCACCCTACTAATGTGATTGTAGCAGCAGTGACATAAATGTTTCTTTGCCCTGCGACTACAGCAGCTATGCATTTGTTTACTTCCCCCATGCACACTCTGAAATGTCTGTTACTCAACAGCGGGGGAAGACGGGAGGAGGAGGGGGAAGCTTTTAAAGGCATTCAGAAACGGCCATCACTCTGTTTTTCTTGTGCATTTAATTACGAGAAATAAAATAACTTCCAAGTCCTCTTCTTCAAATTTCTCATTGCAGTTTCACCCATCAGTACACTTGTTGTTGCCTTAGTGGCAACAACCTCTTCACACTTCGATGTGTCAGGTTGTATCACATGTTCCCTTCCAAATGAACAGCGGTGCATACCTTCTGCCCCTCTCCTGGCTGTCAGGCAATGGAGCTATAGAGGCTTCGCCATTCCGTGTTAATTATTTTACAGTAAGGCAGTATTTCAAACTGTTAGTTACAGAACTGGACAGAATGTGCCAAATTAAAATGGTTTTATTGAAACTTTAAATATTGACAGATACATGTGTGTGATTAAATGCCTGAAGTGTTGCTATGACCAAATGTGTTTTCTAGTGCCCATCGTTACTAACACTGATCATCTTAGTATTTTCAGAAACTGTGAAATAGTCCATTCAGTTATTGTCTGACCATTAGTGTTTCCAGCTGGCTTGTTACTATTTTAAGTATATAGTTTCTAGGAGACAAGGTGTAGAAAATACTTTTCTTCTGACAGATTTCGTTCTAAATAAGGTAAATATATACGTGTTTATATAAAAACACGTATATATGCATTTGTGTGAACACTAATGGGTATTTTCCAGCCTAGCACAAGTGAAAAATCACAAAAGCAATGCTTAGAATTATCGTATTTGATTTATAGTTGAAGTCATGTATTTGTTGGCTTTGGGTTGATACTTTGTGTGCATTAACAAGTACAAACCCCTAAAGATGTGAAACTGCTGCGATGCCTGATAAAAGGGGATGAAATACTGGCCTTGCAGAGGTCAGTGTGGAATTTTGCAGTTGGTTTTGATGGAGTTAGAAAAATGCCGTCAGATTTGCATGTGAATTTGAAACAGCAGGATGTTACTGAAGTAGTCAGATCTATTAAAACATTAAACCAGGGCAGATCAATTACAGTGGAGTGCCTTATTTTTATGTTTATTTACTTGTTTTCTCAGAAGTTGGGTGACTGTTTTATTTCTAGCTAGTGTTATTAGGTGCTCCTGCCCCATCTCAACAGTTTTCACCAGCTTGCTCTCTCTTAAGGTGAGAGAGCTTGCTCTCTTTCAAAGGTGGTATCTAAAATATGACCTGCGACTGAGATACAGAGTGCTGTAGCATCGGGTAGATAAAGATCACCCATACATATTTTTTGCCATAAGATGGGTTGTAGCATCATGTGTAGTACCTTTGTTCAAAGCAAAACCAGCTTGTTACCGTGCTCAGCTTGAGCCAAGAGAAATCTTCCTTTACCAGATTGCAAAAATTGATAATGTCATAGGCTGAAAGTGTTATTAATTCAAAAGCAATTTAATAGGCTATTCAAGCATTGTGTAAAAGGGTATTTTGACTTTTTTGTGTGAAAAAGACTCTGAAGAAGGTACCACTGCTTCGTCAGCAGAAGTGTAATGAATTTTACGGATTAATTCTTACTGCAAGGCAGCATGCTACAGGCTGGTCCCAAGAACCCTGTCACATCTGACTTAAGCACACAGTATGTTTCTAGATAAGTCATTCCTTACCCAATCCCTATTCAGGGAAATTCCCTGAAGGTTTATTAAATATTTTGCTCATAAAATGGAGTATGCAGGAGACAGCATCTTCATGGTATGCCCTCATGAGTGCGTCTCATACCATTTCCCTGAAACAGGCTTAAAATGAGCATTGAAGATCATTCCAGCGTAGGAGGGCCTCTGCAGAGATGAAAGGTTAGCCAAGGTCCAAAGATGTCCTCGTGTTGTATGATTGCTCAGCTGTACTTTTTCGCCTCCAGGTGAGTGTAGAGTAGCCTTCAGACTGTTGCCAGGCAGGACACACAGATCTGCTCTATACTGCTGCAGCCCTATTTAGCAGAGGGCTGGCTGTAAGAGCGGTTTCCTGCTGTCTGTTTTATGCAAGAGGTCAGACACGATCATTTTGTATTTGTTTCTTTTGGCTTTAAAATCTGTGACACTCCAGTTATTGGTGATGTGACAAGCAGTTGGTATGATTTGTATGTTTATAAACAGCTCGGAGGTGGGATCCTGGGGATTAATTATATGATTTATGCCATGATTAGAACGCTTGAAACTGGCGGGGAGCTTTGAATGACAAATTTTGGAGCAGTGTTAGGAAGTACAGTGTCACTAAAACAAGTGTATTAAACCTGCAGCATGAACAGGCTGTGTCTTCTCTTCTTTCTTTGCTAGAATACTGATCTTGGATTGGCAGTATTAATCCAAACTCGGGTGGTGGTGTAATGGAGTTATAGAGTATTTGCCCTTCACCTAAAGTGCAGGCTCTGCGCACACCCAAGATCTGTATGTACCATTAGATGCATTAGAGCCTGGCTTGCTCCCTCCCTCCTGCACAGTACTGCTTCACAGCTGCAATTGGACATTGAAACATACGGAAAAGTTCTGCTGCCATTTTTCAACAGATTACTTTCCCCCCGATTTTCCTTTGATGCATGAGTGTTTTCTCCTTTTCTTCCTGAGTGGCAATCCTCTAAACTGTGACTATTTAGTGCATAACGTGGTCTGTAGACAAACTGCACAAATTGATTTTCCTGAAGTGGGCTGACAAAATGAGTGTATTGGAAAGCAACACACACTCGCTTATTTGTTGTTCTACATTAAGCTAGGCTTTTCAAGTAAATATCCTTTAAAATAGCCTTTTGTTTAATTTATTTTAGCATGTGGCTTTCAATATGCATAGCTAAGATACAGTTCATGCAGTTGCAGAGAAGCATCTGCTCTTGTTAGAGGCACTCTGAAAGCTTTCAAAATTTTACTCAAATGAGAAAATTTGAGCTTCAGCTTGGCGTGGCTCAGAACACTGGCTGCTGTTGAGAGCTGCATCCTTATTTTGAACGTTCTGATGTACCACTCTGGAATACTAAAGATTCTTACTGGCGTTTTCACGAGTCACCATTAAATTAAATCATATGTGAAGGATACTGGTAAGATGACATTCAGAGTTTCTTTGTAGAATGTATTATGAATGTGAATTATAGCTGAGGAAAAGATATGGGGAAAAAATTGATTGTGGCTGATTAAGAAAGAGGAAGGAATGAGGAAAGAGGGAGAATGTTACATCAAGATGGAAGAAGACTCAGAGTATTCACATTTTAAAAGGTGCAGCTAATGTAGAGTAAAATGCTAAGCTCACAGAGCAAAATTCGCCACTTTCCTTTTGAGAAAGTGTATGTACCTATATATATACACACATATGCACATGAGTGTGTACATGGGCATGTACATACGTGCAGTCTATGTGGTGGGATTAGAAATCTGCATCCTTAGAATGAGCTGAGACTCTTTACATGGATTGTTTTATTCCTTCATCCTTGAAACCTGGTTCTATTATTGCCAATTATACATCTACTTTAAAACCAGATAGCATTGCAGATGCTTTCTTGAGAACTTTGTGATCTAGCATAAGTGATACTGTAGACTGAAATTATAAATTAATCATCATTGTAAAGAAAACGCTAGCTCTCTTTTCACTTTGGGAAAAAAATGAGTTCAGGTTTTATGGGCGAGAAGTGCATTAATAACAAATAGATTTTATGTCTTGTTTTTTTTCCACTGACCTCAGAGACAAATCCTTATGTACCAGTGAAAAAGCCTGCTAGGTAATTAACCTATTATGACCAAGAAATGTGTGTGAGAAAAAGCGCCTCAGAGAGAAGATAGCAGAATTGTAATATTTTGGCTAAACCCAGTAATAGCCAGCATCTTCCTACGAACGTATAAATCTTTCATGTAACACATCTTTTGTATTTATGCCTTCTAGTGCAAAGGAGAAAAGAAGCCCCCTGAAGTTACGAGTCCTCATCCTTAGACACATTATGGGTATTACAGTTTTTTATACAAAGCCTGCCTGAGAAAATGTTTGGGTTTGAGTGGAACAGGGGAATATATGTATCAAGGGCTAGGAGAACAACAAAAAAAGCACCTTTTGTGTGAATAACATCTTCCATATGCCCTTGTGAGATGTTTATATATAAGTGGGCTTAAAACTAGGTTTATAGTCGATTTCCATTCTAGTGACTTGATTTGGTTTTCTACTGTAATACCACTCTGACATGCTTGATAGGAACAGTAAGCCCTATAGGTTTCCTAACCTGATCCCTGGCAGCTCAGGCAATTTCCCTGTATTCCTCCCAAGCTACCTGTGCATGCTTCCACTCTCTGCATGCACAGGTAGCTTGGGAGGAATACAGGGAGAATGAAGAACCGCCTGCTGTAGGAGATGATCAGGTTTGAGATCATCTAAGGAACCTGAAGGTACACAAGTCCATGGGACCTGAATGAGATGCATCTGCAGGTCCTGAGAGAGCTGGTGGATGTACTTGCCAAGCCATTATCCATTGTATTTGAGAAGCTGTGGCAGTCCGGTGAAGGTACCACTGACTGGAAAAGGGGAACTATAACCACCATTTTTAAAAAAGGTGGAAAACCCTGAGAACTACAGGATGGTCAGTGTCACCTCAGTGCCCAGCAGGGTCATGGAGCAGATCCTCCTGGAAACCACACTGAGGCACATGGAAAATAAGGGGGTGACTGGGGACAGCCAACATAGCTTCACTAAGCGCAAATCTTGTCTGACAAATTTGGAGGCCTTTTATGATGTGACCACAGTGTTGGTGAATAAGGAAATAGCAGCCGACATGATCTACTTGGACTGATGCAGAGCATTTAACAGTGTCCCTTGTGCCATCCTTGTCTGTATAAACTAGAGAAGCATGGATTTGGTGGATGGATCACTCAGTAAATAAAGAATTGGCTGATGGTCACACTCAAAGAGTTGCAGTCAACAGCTTGTTGTCTAAATGGAGACCAGTAATGAGTGGTGTTCCTCAGGGGTCAGTGTTGGAGTGAACTAGGGAGAAGCTCTGTGAAAGACCTGGGGTAATGGTAGGCAGTGAGCTGAAAAATGGGGTCTGACCTCAAAGCTGCCCCTGCTTTGAGCTATAGAGTGAACTACAGACCTCCTGAGGTCCCTTCCATTATCCTTAATTAATACTTAATTAATCCTTAATTGTCCTAGGATTGTATGATCCTATGAATTGTGTACTCCTGAGAGTCTTCTACTGGAATGAGTGCTGACTTGTTTGTGGTGATGCGCTCTGTTCCTTAACTGTCAACGCATGCTAGCCAGGTAAACAAAAAAGATGGAGGCACAGAACTGGGACTGGGTCAGAGAGGGGATCTCTTCTTAGTAGCCCTGGCTATCCTTACATTTTTCACCTAGAGGTCTTACACAACACTGCTGGGTATGGCTTGGTCAGGAGCTGAGATGGTACACTTCAGTGCATCATTAGAGCAGAGTGACTGCTGTGCTGGTACGTGTGTGGAGAATGAAGCCATTGCAGATAAAAGTAGCTTGAAGGTTGAAGACAAAAACCACAATGTGCTTATAGGCTGTTTAATTCTTACACCTCTGTGGGGACTCTAGCACATTTCTAGGAACTGGAAATTAATTCAGTTACATCACTTTAACGATAATATAATCATGCTGGGCATACTCTGTGCAGTATAATATTTTCCATAATCTTGTTCAATTTTTATCTTACTTTGTGTTTGCCTTCAGCTGTACAAAGCCTGTTATGTTAACTATAATGTCCATAGAGGTAGTTGGTGCAGTCAGTAGGATTTTCAGGTACTGCTTGGCTTGAATGTTAACTACTTTGAAGAGAGCAATCCCATGGGAACTGCATGCTTTAGCATCAAACCTGTTATCTCAGACCTAGACTATTCACAGTTTATATTTAGGTGGAAAACAGAATACTAGCTGGAGAAAAAGGCACTTAATGCACAAGGCCATTGTACTTTTCTTATCTTAAGGTAGAAAAAGCCTTCTCCACAGCACTTGGGGGTGTGCCATGACACACTTGCCCTCCCTGCTGGATGGTGGGCAGGCGCTGGTGAGAGCAGGGAAGTTTCACAAGGTGGTAGTGGACCTCATTTATTCAGACCTTTCGGTGTACACCAAAGTTTATTCCACAATTACAGTACTAAGACATCAAGGGTAATTACTTTCAGTGCAAAACCAAAATAAACGAGCGCTGCAGTGCATCTGTTGTCAGGAGCTCAAACTGTGTTTCTTTTATGTTAGTTCACAGACTACCTGCCACCGCCCTTAGGAAACTCATGGAAAGACACATTCGTAGACCTCAGCTCTTCTTTTTTTGGTTTTTTTTGCTTGAAGATGTGTTGAATCATAATGAAAAACATTTTGAGCCTAGGAAAAAAGTCAGACTGTTACGTGTTTGAACACATAAACTGCTATTCTTGAGATTTCTGAAGTGACTTCAGTTTTTTTCTCTCATGTGGTTTTACAAGCCTGGAGAGATTTTGAATTCAAGGTGGAAGAGAAAACTTGCTTTTTAGGTGAGTTTATGAAAGTTCTCTTAGTTCTGAAACAAAATTATGTATGAAGCAGAAAGATCCTGTATTGTATTTTAAATTAATGCGACGATTCCCTCTCAAAATCTCACGGAGTACTCAGGCGTATTAACTGGATATAGATAGAAAATACAGATGGGATATCCAGTTAATTTATTTATTATTATCCAGTTAATATATTTATTCCAGAACTTCTATGAACCTACTGTCTTTAGGAATTAAACATTTGACAGCTTCTGCCCCAGGAACAAAACGTTGACACCAAATTCTTTTAACTTGAGTCTGTGTGTGTTGGAGGTGCCATGGATTCTGAGGATTAACTTGTGACAGTGTTATGAAATCGTATTACCTTTATTACCAGTCAAGGGTTTCTTCTCTTACTTCTGGCTTCACTAATAAGGTCAGCTGGAAGGTAGAGCACAACAGAGGAGGCTGGGGCAGGCTTGGATGACACTGCAGCCGCTGTTGTGAGTCATTCTCTTTTAATCACGTAGACAAAATCCTATGGGCATGTGGGATGATACATAAAGGAAGGCAAATTTTTGCTTGCTGTGGAGGAGCTGTTCATTTGTTACAAACATTCAGCTGACTACAGTGGAGCGATGCCAACTTCTGTTAGCAAAGGCTTTGGTTCTGAGGATACATATATGCATTAGTAAATGGTTGAAGTCCTTCTTAAGGCTGCAGACAGTAGCAGCCAAATTAGTGATGTAGCTAGGGTTGCATCCAGCCACCTTTGTCACCCTTCAGCCTATGTATCCAAGCACCCTGTTTTCTTAACTGAGTGGGCTATGACTGATGTGGCACATGGACCTTAAAACTAATAATGTTTATTAATAACGTGTAATGTGTGATCTATATAAAATATTGCTAAATTAAAAAAGAAACTGTTACTTTATGTGAGATTAAAGTGTTCATGGTATACAGTTGAAAAATATAGCTATGCAATGCATGCACTTGGTTCAGCAGAATTCTTGGGAGAAAGTGAAAGAATCAGCACTCCAAGGAACATACCAAAAAGGAGTCATTCCTGGATAAGCTTGTGCATATGCTGCTGCTATTTTAGGAATGTCAGTTAGGTAAACTATACTTATTATACACAGTTTGGGACTCTAGATGATTAGAGAAATCAAATGGGTCTTGTGATAACTGTAAAAATAACTAAAAGCCTCTTGAGATTCAGCAAAGAGAAGGTTAACTGAAAGACAATATCCTGGATGGGGTGAGTTGTGCTTTGGTCAGTGAGAAGGATTTTGCAGGATACCTCAGTAATAGCTGGCGTGGATGGATGGATGAGATGGATGGTAGGCAGAGCCTCTGGGGACTTGCAAACGCCAGGTAAGTCTGGGAATGCCAGGCCTTGCAATGCTTTTCTGACACTGAGACACTTTGAAAAGAGGGCAAAGAGTCTACCCTGACAAGGGCTATCCAGTATCTGACAAGGAGACAAAGTGTAGAGCTGGACTGCAACTTCAGGACTTGCTGTGTTATGGCAGTCACCATTTGGTGCAGGCTTGAAAACAAGATCAAATGCACAATGCTATATTTATATTGATGTGCCTTAACAACCTGATGTGACCTAGTGTGGGCATGAATCAATGTGTTTAATGAGTATTGTGTTTAGTAACATGTTAATATGTGTAGTATGATGCACTTCTTAATTTGCCACATTAAGATAGCTGTTGCTTGAATTAAGCCTGTGAATAACCTTTCCATTACATTTCTCTGATGCCTGTACTAGTACTTTAACTTCATTTCTCTTTGAGCTATAGTTTTATGAGTAGAAGAGATTCTTGAACTGTGAAATCCATTTATTATCTTCTTAATATTTCAGTTATATAAATATTGTAAGAGTGCAGATGTTGCTGTTGTGATCAGCTGGATGGTGCCTACCGCCTGATTACTATTCTGACACAGTATCTTCATGCTTCTTTTTCCTAACATAGAGCCCTACAGCCACCTACCAGCCTTATCTTCCTCTTGCTAGAGCTGGAAACCTGTGCTGGATTTCCCTTTCAACATGTAGACAGTGAGCTTTGTGCCTTGATAGGGGACAGGCTGAAAAAATGCAGTTATTATCACCTTTGAGCATCATGAGATAGGAGAATAAACTCTCTCAATGCAGAAAGTGTCTATATTTTTCTGTCTCTATCTGTAACAGCAGCAGATGGTACTTATAATCCCAGAATGCTTCATCCTTTGAATAATGGTCCTTGCTGAGGAAAGCTCAATTTTACTTTTTCCATGTATGTAAGAAGTTGATTTTTTATATTTAAAAGCACAAACAAGTCTTACTCTTTACCTGATGGGTTTTTTTACCAATCGTAATGGTTCTGTTTTTTTAAAACTTTCTCTTTGATATATATTACATTAAGGTTTGCACCAAAAGGATTTGTTATCCTGAGTTTAAAGAGATGTTATGCATATGCACATACATATGCACATTTATTACCACTGGTGTTTGAAATAAAAGCGGTCACTTCTTATTTGTCCATTTCCATCACACAGACCTTGATTTCCTTGTTTTGCTTAGTTGTAGGTCCTAGTTCGTTGCATGGGCTGGGTCAGTGCCCCAGATAAGAAGGGTGAGACCGCTTGGCTTGCAAAAGCAACTCCTGACAATCTTAAGTTTCTATGCCTTCCATTATATTGATGTTAACTTTTAGCAAGGACAGAGTGAGAATGGAAATAGATTCCTTCACAAATTAAAGAATTAAAGGTGCTTCTAAAATAACTTTCTGTATGGATCTGGTCATCTGGTCAAGATGGTGGCCCATTTATGCCTGTCTCCTTTTCTACTCAGCAGCTATGGATAGAGATTTCTCTATTTCAAGAGGACTGACAGCTTTGGTGTGTGGCATTGAAATGCCTGTGTGTTGGTGCTGAGGTGCTCTGGGGACTTATAACTGGCAGCACTCAGTTTTGGACAGTCTCTTGATTTTCACCTGACTTGGACACACTCAGCTCTTTTAATTTTGATAGTACGCATATTTGCATACATAAAGCTTTGTGTAAGTTTTACAATTTCTTACAAAATGTAAACTATAAAGTCCTTATCTATATTTTTATATAAAAAAACAGTCTAAATACATGTCTATACAGAAACACAAATCAGGAAATGAGAAACTAATTAAGGAAAGGAGAAAGGAATGGCTAACTAATTTTAGATGACTGATTAGGTACATCACTGTAATACTTCATTGCTGTGTTACTTAGTTAAATATAAAATGAGTAAATAAGAGTAAAGAACAAACAATATTCCTCCCAAAAAGAAAGCTGCTGTTCTCTGTCTCAGAGAGTTAACCAAAACATAGAAATATGCATGTCAATATCTCCCAGAAAATCAAAGCATCTGTGTGTTTAGCACCACTGCAAGATTTTTCTGTTTATATTTGAAGATGAAACCATTCTTGGTGCCTTTTTACACTGAGCCAAGACCTACTGGAAAAGGCCTAGTCGATTTGTAGAGGGAATTACTGATTTTCCCAGAAGTTTAAGTGTGCTGGTGTGGAAAGGGTAGTCTTACACTTCTAAAACATTTTTCAAATGTAAACAGTGGTGGGCTTCAACCAGTCTGCATTTGTGTTTCCTCAGGACCCAGCACCTTGGAGGCAGAATACTGTGGTAGTAGGAATAATATCGCTGTGAAAATAGAACAAAACCTGTAATCGCGGGAATAATACCTAGCCTTTTATTGTAAACATAAAACCTACTTAGCACCATGATGACCAGACACTTATGGAGAAGGTGGATGTTATCCCCTCTGCTTTAAAGGATATGAAATTGAAGCTGAGGCTGGGGAGACTTCTCTAAATTCACCGCCTGGAGTGTGGAAGAACCAGGCTTACAAACCAACTCTGTGCATCTCAGTATAGTGAGCTACCCTCAAAACTGCTCTGGAATAAGATAATGATGTTGGTGATTACTGTGTTTTGATCTGAGAACGTAGTAGCATCAGGTTACATATCACTGCACTATCATTTTAGGCAATTTTCCAAACATTTATAAATAATTCAAACTTCAGGTTGGATGTGGCACATCAAAGTTATCTTATCATATCCCCTTGTCTTTTTACATTAGAGGAGTATTGGAGACAGTGCTGACATGTTATAGCCATTAAATCAAACACAAGATTTTGAATTGAATGGCATTTGAGTACCAGACCTTGGCTTATAATGGGAAAGTAAAAGCATTGCTATAAAATCTGGTTAGAGCACTGCCATACAGAGGACATTGAGAGGAGTATATTGCCATTTGAAACCTTTGTCATTTTTAAGAAAAACTAAAGGCTGTTGTTGGCAAGATGAAAGAAGGTTGTGGGTGGAGAGGCCAGGGTTCTTCACTGTGACCATTACTCTCAAATAACATGTCATTAGTTTTAATGAAATGTTATCTATGTCAACTTCCGCAGAAGTGGAAACCACTGCTTTCAGTGAAAGGAAACAGCATACCAGACTCCAATTGAAAACCAGAGCAATCCCAAACTTCAGATTTGATTTTATTAAAACATAAAACTAGCGATGTTTGAAGATACCTTTGACCTTCAAGCTCTTTTCTTAAATATGGGAACAACAGATGGTGTTGCTGACTGCTTAAATCTGCATGAACGAACACATTTAGAGATGGACATGCTGCAGGTGAAGTCTAGAAACACTGGGAAAGATTCAGAAGGCAGAATTAAGAAAGCACCCAACATGATCAACATGACATAAGAAATGACTGGACATGGCAGACATCATTGGCAAAACCCAACACAGTTATGAGTGACACAGGAAAAGAAACAAAACTCATTTTGCTTGTGAGGACACCTAAACTGTTGCTGGCCTTTTCAAACTTGGACAGTTGTGTTAGAGGCAGGACTGCCAACTTCCTGGAATGCACGTGAAAGAGGAGATACAAATGAAACCAACCTGGAGAATCCTATTATTGAGTGAAATGCAATACCTCCTGTGCCAGTCTGCAGTTACACAATTTAAGGAGGTAGCAGTCAATCGATTGCAAGTCTCTAGGAGAGAAATGCCATTTCCCATGAAAGCTTAAGATGTTCTGTTTAAACTGTCTGATTATTATTGATACAATATGATTGCTATCTTAGTTATTGTAATAATTTCTGCAGCAAAGAAATGTAGATAAAAGCTGAGCAGTGATCATTAGTTTAATCTATTGAAATGTACAGTGCTCCACTGCCCTCTTTTGCCACGCACCTGGAAAAGCAGCAGGCACAGTAACAGGTGCCCTCCCAGCAACGGGCACCTCTCTCTTTCAAGGCATGTACCTTTTAAAGTGGCTTGCAAACCAGTGACAGCACGTGAGTGATCCTTTGGGAATCTTCTCTTTCTTGTTACAAAAGGAAAAACTACTGCAAATGCAACCTCTTCTTTCACATGCGTAAGGAATGAATATTCATCCTTCAGTCCTGCAGGTTTTCCACTGAATTTGTAAGTAAGTGATCATTCGAATTTGATACCAAGTGGATTTATTCCGAAGGTATTGCTGTGCGAAATACCTAATAGAGATCCTGAAGAAATGGAATTAAAAACTACGTCAGGGCTTGACCTCCGCACGTGTTCTGCTGGGAATCAATTCAGCCTGGTTAACATTGCTTCTGTAAGCTCTTTCACAAAGGAGAAAATCACATTAATTGTTTATTATCTATCTTGCTTACCAGGACAAAATATGTTTAAAAAATTCTGTGCCAGCCCTTCAAGATCTTCCTGTTAGTTAATAGGGCACACTTGAATAATTATATTGATAGTTATCATCCCATTTTTCACAGTTGGCAGCACCCTCTAGCAGCTTGAAAATTATTTGGTTTTCCTGCCATTTTGACACTGAAATTTATGTAGAGAAAGAATAGCCTTGGGCGTATGTTGGTGTCTTATTGTCTTGCCAAGATATATTTTTGCTTTTGCACAAGCTTCACTGACAGTGAAAACACAGATCTTGGAACAGTTTTTATCTATGAGGTTTCCTGCAAAGTTAGTAAAGAATAACAATGCATCAGGAATAAATTAATCCATCCTAAAGCATAGTTACATCCTGGGTAGACTTGGCTGTCTGCATTTTTATAGCAGGCACTTTCAGGTTTCAGTTTTATTTTATGGGGAAACGAGCCTTTTATGCATTAATTATTTTACAAAAATATAGGTGGAATCATACAGAAAAATAAGACAGAAAATACTGATGCTTATATGTTATGTGTTTCCTGTTAAACCATTTTGCTGGAAGTTACTAGGCTGACAATTACAAGATCTAGGTTTACAAGATTTGGTCAAGGTTTGCTTTTAATGTGAAGATGCAATAATCTAAGGATGTTTAACTTATTTCTGTTCACATCAATGGCAACTCATTTATTGTCATTGAAAGTACCCACTGGGTATTTCCACAAGCTAGCTAATAACAGACATTGAGAAGTTGTTACAGTAGTGTAACTATCGCTGTGATAAAGTCTAGGAGCAGGGGAGTTGGATGGAAGAAATTGAGAAGACTGTTGGGGAGGCAGAAGAGCATGGCATAGCTTGAGAGAGATGTTTTGAGGCGACAACACAGCCAAGGGAGATTCAGGGTGGAGCATAAGAGCATGCAGGAGTGCTCAGCTCCTTCTTCTCCCTGCTCAGTTCTGCATTTGGCACAGCTCCAGTGTCCTGTCAGCATCTGTCTGTCTGTCTAGCAATCTGTCTCTCTGTCTATCTCTCAACATGCCTGCCTTCCTCCAGCATACTAAGGAGACTTTGGCTGCAGCTCAGCTGAAGCTGTGGCACTGGATATGAACGGGCAGCAGTTGTAACACAACTGCCTGACAGATGTGTGAAAGTTATCTCACACTTGACAGCTTTATGATACCGAACGTGTTGAGGTAACAAACATGACAGAATTCACAACAAATAATCTGTGATACCCTTGCCTTCTTTTCTCTTCCTTTCCCTCCCCTCCCCTTCACTTCCCCAGGTCTACTTATGTACAGATGGCAAATCTTAATTGGTACAGTTCTTCTCAAGATCTGTGAAATGCCTGAGTTCAATTTCAAAGGTTGCTTTTATTCTTTTTCCTTATTCTTTTTTTTTTTTTTTTCTTGTTTATCTTTGGAAAATAGCTGCTTTCAAGCCAAAAGCTCAGAAAGCTAAACTACAATTTCATGGTACTGTTTCCCACTGTCAAGTAACATTTTTTTTAAGTCTTTAATGTATTTGCTGAAGATAAAATGCATTATGACCTGGAGCACCACAACACAGCACCAGTGTTGAAAACTAGTAGTAGGACCTGATTACCACCCCCTGGCATTAATGGGAAGCATCTACATCAGTGTTTTGGTTTGGATCAAGAGCATGCTTTCAAAATGAGTCTGATGGTGGTCACCACTTCCCAGTCTTTGGTTCACAACACAGAGGTCTCCCAGGAAGCATGAGAGGGCTTCTCTTTGGGCTCATAGAAGCCTTCCTGATGTGCTCCAGGTGTCATTCACTACTGATCATGGTCACACACAGCTGCCAGGAAAATATGTCTGTCCTTTGGAAATTACCGAACTTTCCAAAAGCTTCAACTCTTAAGTGCTTCAAGCTGTAGCTAGCTCTGAACTGACTCCAAAATGCTGCTTAGGATTTAATTCACAGAAGTTAGTTTTTCCATGTTTTCTAGGATTTTTGGCTCTATAAAGTGATTATTGATGGTCTCCAGAAACTTCACTTGTAAACTCTGACATTTCAGCAGCTTGCGTACCAGCAACTGAAGCTCCACATCCGTGAGTATTTTATGAGATATCTGATGACTGTTCTTTATCTAGCAACACCCTTTACTTGATAATATTTTTAGCTCTGAAAGTACATAGTAGTAGCTGTAAAAATCTAATTTAATTAAGGCTAGTATCAGGAAAATACTAAAATATTCATATTTTGTGTTCGTATAATTTGGGAAGTTGTATCATTGTAGATAGGAATACTTCTGCAGTTCTTTTCTTGATGAAGCCAAAGCTCTAATCTGCAAAGCGGTTGGATACGTGCCATTAACTCAGATCAGTCTGAGATTTTACTTTAAATTTTGCCGTTATTATTATACAATATTTTTCTGTTTCAGTGAATAATATATATATATAATGAATATAGTATTTCAGCGATCAAAACTTTCACCCAATGTAGCCAAATATTAGAAATATCCTCTGGATTGCTGTTATTCCACCAAATTATTATTTTTGTGTTACAAATGCACAACATTTTGTGGGTGCAGCTGAGAAGAGATGCACAGGGCAGTAGTCATACATGTCCCATTGAACTTCGAAGGAAACTGATGCCAAAAAATGTCAGGGTACTTTAGGCATTCCAAATTCCAAGGACAGTAAAAGAACAGCAAGCCACATCAAATTATTGAGAATTCAAATCAGATGTTTATAAGGTCTGTCAATAAGAGTAAAGAAGTGGGGTAATCTTGGAGCAACAGAACTGTGTAACAATTGTATGAGATTATCTATATTAAAAAGAAAAAATAAGTAAAAAAGACCTGCACATGATTTTTAGGCTCAAATAGAACTGTAATTCTCTACAATGAATTCTGAGAAGTTGTAACCAGTTGGGAAGTAGCTGAAGACAAACATCTGTATAGCTAGCTAAGGAGATAATAAACCTGTAACTAGACAAGAGATGTGCAGGGGAGAAAGGATGCAATTCTTTGAAAAACTAAAGCAAGGAATCCTGCCATTACCATTTAGCAAGCTGCATGTTCAGCTATAGTTAATTACTGATATGAATAGTCGAAAAGGATATCTTTGAATAACTGAAGTATGAGAGAATGGTGACCAGGATGCATATGAACGTCCAAAGATAAATCGTATCAGATAATGTTATATTTTTCTGAGGAAATAAAAAAAAAAAATGCTACAGATTGTTATATGTGTAAAGTGCAATAAAACATTTAAGACTGTGTCTTGCAAAGCACTGTTTAGAAAAGAAGATTGGTTTCAGTACAGTGAGCACTTGTGCCAACATTGACAAATAACGTACTGGAGGACTGTATGAAAGGTGGCAGGTGTTAGGAATTAGATAGGAGCGTTTTCAAGGAGGTGTCTGAAAGGAAATTACAGGGCATGCTTTATTTAACATCTCACAAATGGTCTGCTTTGACTACAGATTCCTTTGGTCAGGATCATCCTTGGTCTTGTGTTTCCTTGGTCTGTAGTAGACTTCCCTTGGGTACAGGGTGGTAATAATAATTGATTGAAAAATTGAGAATGTATTTTGCAAATTTCACTTTCCCATTTGCAATACAAATTTTGCTGCACACAGTTTAGTTTAGGCTCATCTCTAACAATGTTCAGAGGATTCTTCCACTGGAACTGTTACATGGGATTCATAAAAGCTCCTTTTTTAGGATGGCCACTCCCCCTTGGATCTTCTATTTTATGTGCCAACAGGAGAGGTTGTCCCTCAGTGTCTAGTTAGTTTGGGTCACTATCTACAAAGATCTCTCTCCATTAGTGAAACAGGAAGCTCGGAGGTCTTACACTTTACGCTAATCAAAAGGCACGTAAGTAAGTCCTGGTCCTGATGAAGTAATTTCAAACCTTCACGAATTATATCTGAATGAAGTAAGGGCAGATGTGTCACAGTAGTGCACCACTGAGGTAATGAACATGGGCTGACTTGTAAGAAATGGTCTGTATTTAACGTCAGAGGAAGGAGTTTGCCATTGTTATTTGGAGAAATCTGTAAGAACACCAGTGAGTCCAGAGGAGGGCCATGAAGATGATCAGAGGGCTGAAGCACATCTCCTGTGAAGACAGGCTGAGAGAGCTGGGCTTGTTCAGCCTGGAGAAGAGAAGGCTCTGGGGAGACCTTATAGCAGCCTTCCAGTGCAAAAAGGGGACCTACAAGAAATCTGGAGGACTTTTTTACAATGGCATGTAGAGTCAGACAAGGAGCAACATCTTTAAACTGCGAGAGGGTAGATTTAGATTAGACATTAGGAAGTTCTTCACTATGAGGGTGGTGAGGCACTGTCACAGGTTGCCTAGAGAAGTTTGTGGTTGCCCCATCCCTGGCAGTGTTCAAGGCCATGCTGGACAGGGCTTGGAGCAACCTGGTCTAGTGGAAGGTGTCCCTGCCCATGGCAGGGGAGTTGGAACTGGATGATCTGTAAGGTCCCTTCCAACACAGACCATTCTGTGATTCCATTTACTGCCATGATTCAATGGCTAGCAACACTGATAGGAAAAATCAGGCTACCTTAAAATGTAAAGTTTATCAAATCCTTAAATTCAAGCAGAGTAGAAATAAATGTTCCTAGGCAATAGGTATCACAAGCTGCTATAGTATATGGGACTCTACCAGAAGTGAAAACCCCTCTCTGAAAGCACTCAGTACAGCAGTCAGAAAGCTGGGCTGTTCCCACCATGTAGTTCAGTTTCTGTCCTTCGGCACCAAGTTAAAATCCAAGGCCAAATCGTGCAATACCTGAGCTGTGGCATTGCACGGCAGTGGTGGCATCATCCGCAATTCCTTGGTGATTAAGTGAACTCCAAAGGCCAACCAAATGCCTGGCATGTGTCAACGGCAGCATTGTAAGTGAGAAGAGCACAAAACTGACTTGGGGTAGAAAATGGTAAGGACCTAGCATCACTGTGTGACTTGGCAAACCAAGATCCCAAACAGCTGTTTAGTTTAAAAGGCTTTAATTTCAACCTTACAGAACTCGCAACCGAGAATACTACTTCCTGATAAGATAATTATCTGGCATGGAAAAAGACAAGGACCAATGCCTGCATGGCCTGGGCATCCTACCTCAGTGTCTGGAGTCTGCAGAAGAATGCTTCTTGAAGACACTGACAGTACCGTGACGATGTCTGCACATCTGAGGATCCAGCTGTCATCAGGGCTTCTAGGCCAAATATATTCCGTCAGATTTGTATGCAGAGTAATATAAAAAAGACACAACATAAATTAAATTATTAAATGCGTAGTCAGGCTATTTGTCAAGAAAGTAAAAATACACTAAGTCACCTGCCTCTAAAGGCACAAAGAACAGAGAGGGAGATGAGGTTTTACAGACCTTTTCCACTTCAAAGGGCTATGCTTAGCTATTGAAAAACCACTGCAAGTGTCCGTGAAGGGCCACGGAACAAGTGTTGAGTTGTATATAGTCTGAGCAGAACACGGCTGGCTATGAGTCTATGACAGGTTCATCCCTCTTTATTTATGAAATAAAGATACAAAAATAAAAAGGAAAGATAATTATGGGATGGACTAATCCATCATGGGATAGACTAATCAAGTCATGGGATAGACTAATCAAGTCAACAACTGAGTTGTTTGTGCTTTTCCTATGGTTCTCTAACATACAGGGAAAGGTCACTGACCTTTCTGACCATTCTCTCCACTGAAATAATGATTTTCTTGTTATTGGTTTTATGTGACTGGTAGGACTTGTGATTTCAGTTCTAGCAAATAAGGATTCAGTAATGCTAGAAGCACTATTTCTATTTCATTTAATAATTTTCAGGAAAAAGAATTTTCAAATTGGTATTTTTCTGCAAAGGGAAAAACATTTTCTTGAATAGAAACTTCTGTGAAACTTTGCAATATGAACATAATGGAGGATAAATCAGAACAAAATAAATGTACCCTGTGGTACAAGACTTCAGCACTAAGAGATGTATGTTTTCAAAGAATCTGATAAGTAGCAATCAATTTTTAGTATCAGATGGTTTTGTCTATTCGTTTATTTCACAAATTCAATGAAATTTTTTAATTTTTTTTAAATTAATGCCGTGCAATTAATTTAAATTAATTAAAATATATTTTTTCTTTACTCTTCCTTCTCTCCAGAGGAGCACTAATGAATGCCAAGGTTTCTTCTGAGATGCATAAAGGTCTTGTTGACTTTAGTGAGAGTTTAATATCTCCCCTTTGATGAGAGAATTTTGTCCTAAGATGTGTCCAGTTAAAGAAGCGTCCAAAGAAAGATTCACTTCATAAAGAAGCTTTCACAAGCGTTACCAGTGAACTGCAGTGATTTTTTATTTTCGCCCAGTCAGTACTTTGTTATTTATGAAGCACGCTTGTTTCACTTAATGTGCAACATTCATCAGAAAGCAACATTCTAATCAGAGTACTCTTGTTTTATGTTATGTTTTCCTTTTTCATTACTGTGCTAGCTGCCATTTTACATGACGTTTAAGAAGCCAGATAGAAATTTTTCACTTTCCTTCTTTTGTCATGCTGGATGCATGTGAGTGCACCAGGGTTTTCAGAAGGAAAAAAAAAAGATGAGGTGGCATGTTGCTACCCCTGTTATGAGGGAGAAATCTTCAGTAACATGAAAACTCTCGTTCTATCCTTTCAATTTTCTTAGGACTGTCTGCAAGTTTCTGAAAGCTGTGACAACCCAAGCATAACTTCAGAGCAGAGTGATAAACCTCTGCGTGTATGGATCCCATGAAAGATCTAGTAAAAAGAAGAAATCCTAACAAATAAAAATGAGACAGAGAGATAAAAATATAATTAAAATGGCTTGAATGACTAGCTTCCATGTTGCTGAAGATACATGGATAACTTAAAAGAGAAATTGCTGCAAGCACTGTGACCGTGATGGCAACTGTCACAATTGTATATGATTAAATTCTGTTATTCGTGAAATCTTTAACTTCATAATTACATCTGATTCCATTAGCCTTCCCATTCTTTTAGGAAAAGCATGTTTCTAATAATGACGATTGTAGGAAAAAAGTGCCATCTTATTGTACTAAAAGGTTCAGAGACCTAAAATGCTAATTTTTAAGAATGCTATTTTCTTTTGGCTTTATATACTATCAGCCAAGCGCTCACTAAAATGTGCTAAAAGTGAAGCTGGCCCAAGCCTGACATCCTGTTGATGGTTTGGGGTAGCTCTCCTCCCCAGCCAGGGCCGGTGGTAACAGGCAGGAGCTGGGGAGAGCCTCCAGAGGGAGATGCTGCCCTGCCGAACTCACTGCCTTGGTACAAGGCTTTGTGCTGGGCTTGCCGTGGATCCTGGGGTTTGGGTGCAAGCCAGGTGCCGCATAACTCATGGCCCTTAGTGCTCAGCTCTTCCTGGTTAACCAGCATCCATCACTGGTGAATTTTATTTCCGCGCTTGTGTTCTTGCTCCTCAAATGCCTTTTGCAAGGAAGTTGACAATTTAATGAGGTCCTTGGCATTAAAAACGTTTGTGGCTGTTTTCGAGTGCTTACTTTTATAAACCCTCATCTTTAGGACACTTCTCTGAAGTAGCTGAGTGCCTGAAAGAGACTCATAAGGGTAATTCCTGGGCTGCCCACAGGAAGGGGACTGACCTCTGCAGCACCGGAGTAGAACAGGAGCAGGAGATGTGCCAGCACCAGAGGTGGCCTGCTGAGGAGCAGCTCACATTTTCCTCTGGGATTGTGTGGTTGGGAACTTTCTCAATTAGCCGTGTATCTGTTACTCCTCAGCGCTTGCTCAGGCACAGGCTGTGTGCTGAAGTTCAGCTGGAAGTCAGGAATATCACCATCCTACTCGGCAGTTAGGCAACACACTGAAAATCCCATATCAGCAATCAGCGTTTCAGTGTGAGCAAGTCCCTGCTAACTACATTGGCTCAGATAAGCTTGTTAAGTGATGGAGACTGACATTTGCTCCTGCAGAGAGCTGCCTTTATTTGTGAAAGTTATCAGTTATTAGAATGATTCATCTGCTACTTCAGGCTAGCTGTTCAGTTTTTCTTCAAGTCAAATCAAACAGTTGCTGTTGGCATGAAAAACAGGGAAGGCAAGCAGAGTAAGAGAAGGAATACCTTATAATTAGAACCAAGCTTGATCTTATACCTTGCTTCATTATAGTACTAAAGAAAATGGCAGGTTTTGCTTCCAAATATTTAGACACTCCAAGCAATATTCAGCTGTAGCAACACAGCTTTAGAGTGAGCAAGAGCTAGAATTACAGTAGGAAGATGAGTTAAGTATTTTTAAATGCTCTGAATCCTAAATGTCAATATAATACTGGAAAAAAAAAGAAAATTAGTGTGGGCCTCAAAAAAATTGTCATTTCCCTCGGCATGTTACTGGTACCAAATATCGAACAAATATTATCTGTTGGACATCCTTGGACATGCCCAGGATTTCTTTGGATGTGTCTCAGGCTTTTTATCATCTTCCTCTCCATCCTCCATGTATGAGACAAGAGTGATGGCATGTTGAAAAATGTGGGATCTGAGCATGACGTGAATTGCATGGAGTAAGGGGTGGATACTGTCCTGGGTTCTGCAGTAGCAGTCATTTTTCTCCTTCTTAGTAGCTGGTGCAGTGCTGTGGTTTTTACTTTCAG
>JANRGW010039724.1:23304-40020 GCA_024733675.1 Psilopsiagon aymara
GACAGGACACCTGACCCAAACTGACCAAAGAGGTATTCCATACCACAGCACGTCATGCCCACTATAGAAACTGGGGACAGTTACCTGGAAGGGTTAGATCACTGCTTTTTTGTGCTGGGTATCGGTCAGCAGATGCTGAGCGGTTGTATTCTCTTCCCTTGCTATTTCCCTTTTCATCATTATTATTGGTAGTAGCAGCAGTGGTTTGTGTTACACCTCAGTTACTGGACTGTTCTTATCTCAACCCATAGGAGTTACATTCTTTCGATTCTCCTCCCCATCCCTCTGGGAGTGGGGGGACGAAGCAGAGGGAGAGTGAGAGAGAGACTGTGTGGTTTTGAGTTACCAGCTGGGCTGAAACCACAGCAGTTCGTTGTGTTGCACTGGGTCAAATTCCTTCTTGGTTTGTTCAGAAGACTTATGTTTCGACCAGTCCATTAAACCCATGGCATCTAATGCCTGAGGAGGAAACTGTACTCCCATTCCTATGTTTCTCAGCTTTGACATTAATATCTCTGCCTCTTTTGCCCTGGTCTCTGGATAAGAGCGGTGTTGTCCTTGTCCCATGATGCTCAGTCATGAAGTGGCAGCTGACCTGCAAGTGTGATGTTGCTTTGTGATCCCTCACCATCAGGCAAATTGGGAAAATGGGTTAGAGAGATTTTATGCTGGAGAAGAGATAAATACTAATTTCTCCACAAGCGTCTGGTTTCTGTGGTTATTAGGAAGGATGTTAGCTCATAACCCCATCTTCTTCCTGTTGTTTTTTTTTTTTTTTAACTTTTTTAACAAGTTGAAAAGCATTTGAAGCATGTCACCAGCTTGAAGAGAGCTCTGTGAGAACAGAAGTGCGTTTGCTTCCAGGACACAAATTTAACACACAGTTGATGTAACAGAGAAGGGAAAGAAAGGTAAATAATACAAAGGGAATATTATTTCAATGATTCTAAGAAAGTTTTCACAGCCACTTTGATTTTTGGATCACTTTCCAGAGTCCTGACTCTGCCACAGAACCCCTTCAGGTGGGATGCTGAACCCAGCTGTGTCCAGAGACTGTCAAAGGCTGTGCCAGCCCACCTGAGCTCACTTCAGGACCCAGGCCTGAATTATCTAGCCACCTGGGTTGAGATAGAAGAAGGTCACAGGGTCCCTGGCTCAGGTCTCTGGTAAGATCTTGTACCAATGCATTGCCATAGAAAGGAGTAGTTTGAATTTGGAAACTTGGTAGCTTTTGGGAACTTTGTTGAGAGCTTGTTGGAGAAGCTTTCTTCCTCTTCCTGTTTTGATGTACTATCCACTTTTCATTCCTCCATAGCATCAGATAAGTAAGGGGGGGCATTCTGCTTCACCCTTGTTGCCTAGTCCAGACAGATCTCTTACTGGGTGTGAGAAGTAAAGTGAAAGCTTTGTCTATCAGACTTTCTGGTTATACTGTAGAAGACACAGGATGCAGTGATGCCTTCTGGTGCACTGTGTGGCTGACAGGATGTCTTTCTATGGTATGTAGTGACAGAGGTGCTCTCTCTTGCTTTTCCTGGAGATTTTTCCTGGAGATTTTTCCCATCTCTTACAAATCACAAGAAGGGTAGCCATGGTTCCATCTCCTCCCTGTCCCTTAAAAACACTGGTAGCCAGGCAGTTACTACACTTCCAGAGTGTAGGGACTCTGGTGTGCCAAGGCTTTTTGTGCAAAACACATACATTCCTTGTACTCCCTCACACTTAGGTCTGCACAAAGCCTAAACACAGACCAGGCTCTCACTTTCAAAGGTTTCTGTATGGAATTTATGCTGCACTCTAATAAGATGAGCTTGTAGCTCCCCAGAAATGCATCAACCCAACACAGATGTACAGCATATTTCTGTGTGTGACATGTGAGCTGCTCTATACAAGGATCTTGAGAACTGACACATAGTACAGGTTAGAGTAGGCGGAATGTTCAGAACTATAGTATGTATATTGTGTGCTGGATTTCCATAGAAAGCATTACCACATGTTGTAGCTGCCCTTAGAAAATAAACACAATAGCTTTTCATTTGCTGGTCATTTAGCACATGGTCGAAGTGTGAAAAGAATTTAGTACCTCTGTTTCTTAAACTGGAAGTCTGACATTTCTATAGCCGATGACAAATGATTTTTCAGACACATTTCTGAGTTTATTTAAACTGAGAGTTGTTATCTTTCTGAAATGTCAGGGTGCTTTGTCTGAGAAATACAGTCACTATTCTCCTTTAACTGGCATTAAGTATGCCAGAGCAGGATGCACAGGGTCAAATACAGACCCCCTTCTACAATAAAGAACCTCCAAGTTATAAATAATTTCTTTATGTAAGTATCAAAAATATTTTCAGCACATTTTTATCTTGACCTTTTACCACACGCAATAGTACTTCTGCTAGCAAGGCATCTAATTTTTGCTCGTCTCTTGGGAGGTTAAAATGAAATACTGATTTTTTTAGTACTGCCTCAGAGGACTGCAGAAAGAAAAAGCTATTTAATCAGAATGCATGGCTTCAGGAAATTACCAACTGCTATTATGAAAATAACTGAAAATATTTCAGAATCCCCCACCGTTACAAATGGGACTGCTTCCCAGTGTACCATTTTAATGATAATTTCAAGAGGAGACAAAGCCTGACAACACATATCATGACAGGGAAATCAGAGCTGCATCCACAGAGGGCAATTTCAGGCAGGAAGCAGTGGGAGAGTTTCACAGTTCCTTTCAGATAAGAAGCGCAAGAAACATACAAATGTGAAAAATAACTTGAAACATAATGTAAAACTTCTCAGTGAGGCAGTTAAGAGAATCCCCCACACAATGCTTCTATCTGAAACATGGTGTGGACATGTGTTTTTCCACTGTCATCACTGCAGTTTCCTGGGACTCTGACAACAAAAAACAGAACCAAACACTTAGTGATTTAGAAACATTGAGTGAATTGACTATCCATGTTTTAAGGCCTGTTGTCTTTATAAAGATAGATTTTGCTTAATCTGCCAAATTACTGATTTCAGCAGGGAGGGCAGGCTTCTGTTCAACCCCCAAGTAACACAGAGAGAAAATGAACTTCCTTACATATAAGTAATAATAAACCATTTTAATGCAAAGTTCATAAGAAGTCTTACCATAGTACCATCTTCATACAAACTTTGCTTCTGCAGGGTACTGTTCAAGCCTCATTTTCTCTGAGGAACAGTGCAGAACTGCAGCAGTGCATCTGCCTAACAAATGCTCCCGGAGAAACTGAAGATCCTGACTGCACAGGCTTCTTGTTAAGTTGCACACATCATCTGTGCCCTCAGTGACCAATTCATGGCCATAACTTGCTTCCAGCTTGGTCGAGCCTGCAGAAGCAGGCATCTGGCTCTGGAGGTCTGCCCCACAGTCTTCCTACTGTGGACAGGAAGCTATCTGTCACGCATGGCTATTAGCTACTTGTCCCCTCCTCAGTGTGGTAGTAGTGGTACCTAAGAAACAAGACATGCCTTTGAATTGCCTTTCAGCTGAAGTGAGAAGATGGGTAGCAAAGTGCAGTGTTCCTGGCTTTGCTAAAAACGTTTTGCTTACCAAATGGCGTGGCCTTGATGGGCTGAGAGACCTTTAGCAGAGAGGAACTGTGCAACAGGAAATCTGGGCTAGTTTCACTGTGCATGTCAGGCTGCAGCCAAAACCAGAGTAGCTGTGCTAACATGTGAAAAGTCATCTGATAAAAGGCTGCTGCCAAAGAGGCACAACTCAGAGGAGGGATAGCCTCCATACGTTCTTTTTCTTGGTTTTGGTTCCAGAAGATGCCTCTATCTCATGACTAATAATATTCAATCATCATGCTATAATTAAGGGCTTTTCATGTAATCAGCTGTAGAACTGATTACTTTGGGCTATACCCTGCTCATGCTGAGCTTCCTGGCAAAATTCCCACTGACATCAGTAAGAGAAGGACTGGACCTTTCCTCAGCAGTTTACCACTATTGTTTGACAATACCACGCTTTTCATGCAGTTCACAGTGAAGATTAAATATTTAGACTCTTAATTCTTTGAATACTAAAATGGCAGTGGAGAGATAACATGCTCTTTCTCAGAAAACTGAATTTGCTCTGGTCACTATTGCTTCCAAGGAGTACAACACCACAGCAAAGGAGGAAAAGGTATGAAAAAGATCTTATCTAAGATGCTGAAAAGGCATGAAAAGGACTCTCAAGGCATGAAAAATAGGAAGGAAGATGAAAGATTTTATATTGCAGATGATATAGCAACATTCACTTGCTTTTCCTTACAGCAAAGACCCAATCAAGCCATCAACCCCACTAAAACTTCAAAAGATAATACACCCACAGATTAATAATTATTTATAAAAAATGCACTTCACCCTTTTTGGCAGGTTTTGCCATTAACTCTGATGGGACCAGGATGCCCAGGAGATTACTAGGAGCTGAAAAAGCATTGGACACTTATAGGCATAGCCAGAACATACAAGATGTGAGCTCTATAAGCTCTTGTTTGTAAAGGTTAAGAGGCCGCTTTTCAAGGTACTGAATGTATGTAATTCATTTTGACTTGAGTTGGAGTTCAGGGCATGCAGCAGTGTTAGAGAACAAACCTTAATTTCCTGTCACAAGGGCCAAGTGTCTCTATTCGCATATTCTTGCTTTTCATAATTTGTACTGCAGTAGCAATTAAGGGATACCATTATAGACAATGATCCCATTGTACTAGAAGTAACAGTGGTTCATTACTCCAGAGGCCTTCAGCTTTGAAGCCAAGGCAATTACTGGAGACGGTTTGCTGAAAAGAAAAGTGAAGAGCAAATTCCAGCAGTGCCTATAGCACCAAGCGCAGGTGCTTGGATGTGGAGGCTGCTCTCTTGAAACCCTGTGCCCGGCTAACATGCAGGCAGGCCACTCGAGACAGAGGTGTCTTGAGTCTTGCACGAGGAGACACTGCAGCTTTCCCTCTAGGGACCATGTGGGTCAGGGCTGGGGAGCCCAGCTTGCTCATGAGGGGTCAGGGTGAGCAGTGCACTGTGGAACTGTGTCTGTCATCCCAGGTTGGGTAAGAGACGTATCATTGCCAAACGTTATTTCTCTCTCCTTCCGGCAAAGCTTTTGATGCAGTTCCTTGTCAGAAGGAGAACAGCAGATTATTCTGTGCTGCAGCTTGAGTTGTCAGTGAACTAGGCATCTGTGAGTGTGTTCAGGAGAGCTGGTTGCCTCCTTATCCACAAGAGGCATCTCTCACGAGGGCATCACAGAAGATAACCTGCACAGGTACCTGGTTTCCAGCCATGGAGAAGGAGATAAAGGGGTTACAGAGATGGGTTAGGGAGTGTAGGAGCACGTCCTACCTCCCAGTGTAAGGATTGGCATACTGCTTGTATATTTCCAATCTCTTAACCATGTTTCTCAAGGATTATGCTTCACAAATGCTTTCAGAAAGGTCCAGTCTTAAGTAATAGTTCCAAATACGGTGGATGGCATGGATTTTTATGGCTATGTCTGAACTAGCTCAGCAGAAACAGACTGAAGGAGAAAGGAGCTGGTGCTCCAAGGGGTTTTACTTTGGCTCAGTTTGATAGCATAGACTGAATACCTGCACACCCTATGAGTGCTTCGTGGAAGGCCTCTTCTGCTAAAGCCTAGATGGCTGTCGGGTACAAGCCAGGCAGCCTGCTGGAAGGACAGACAGAAACTCGCCCTCAAGAAGAGCAGTCCTGGATCAGAACTAAGACTCATGAAGGTGCACCGCCTGCCACCTGCACTTCCAAGTGCATGAATTGTGTGGTCAGAAACACACTGAAAATCTGTTTTTATACCTGGCACTTCAGCTGACCGATCTTTTCTGTGAACTGATGCACTGAGCCATTTACAAGAGGCACGACAGTCTGGAGCACAGTGTAAGACCTAGGGCTACGCTCCTTCTTATCCTAGCTCTGCCCTTAGATGTGCACCTCTCTTTGTCCATCTTTTTATCTGTTTACTTGCCTTGCTTAAATTTTATAAGGATTCAATTTTGCACACAAGTCCAGAGATGTGAAGGTTTCCATATAAGTATGCACTGTAAGAAACAATCCAAATAAAGTAATAAAGCTACTTTGTCATCACACTAATGTAAAGGAAGAAAGAAATAAGGGAAGGAAGGAAGCAAGAAGGAAAGAGAAACCATATGATCAGGATATTGTCAAACAGAACAAGTGCTGAAAGGTGTCAAAACTTTGCTATGTGTATGAAAAAGTTTACTGTCAGCAAAAAGGTCTGGGTTTTTCAAAATGCAAACATTTCCATAGTGCTGCAAATCTCACCCCAAAATCCTTGTTCAACCACAGACTAGTGGGCTTTGTGAATTGGAAGTGCTTAACTTTCCTATTCCTCTCATGTTGATTTTGCAATCATACTGGAATAGCAAATTAAATATTACAATATGTTCCTACTAGATGCTGCAGATACTGATATATGTAGGACGGTGCTTTGACAGAATCTATATTTAATACCTAAGAATCACAATTTTCCACAATTTTTTGAGGGGAATTTATTTTTTTAAATTCCAATTCATCATGAAAGCAAATGTTGAAATGCTAGCATTGAAATTCGTACCAGCTGTAATTATAATTATCCTAAATAATTTTGTTTCTGAAGCCAAACAGAGCAATGGCAGCTAGAATATGCAAGCCTATATATTGTACTCTATTGATATTCACAGCTTATGCTTGTAATTTGAGCAATTTTCCTTAATTTTTATTTTCTTCTTGTGCATGTGACATATTCAAGGCACATTTATTCTAAACCAGCTTTCACTCATTCCAGTCTTTTGCACCGTTGTTTCTAACATCACACATCTCAGCGCTGGGGTCTTAGCAAAGTATAAAATGTGTTGTCTAATCTTATAAGCTAACATTTGTTTGGTCTGTTCCCTTCTTGGTTAGGTTATGAGAGCAGAGAAAAACAGACTACTGATATTCAAAGAAAACTGTGTGGAAAGTTTAAGATTTTTCCAGTGAAGTGTTCAAGTAGGAGCTCAAATCCTTGTACACAAGATTTTTTCTTCAGTATTGCTTCTCTTTGCATGACAATGTCTAGAGATATTCACATCTCCATGTGCAAGCTGAGAGGATTTAAGGGGAAGAACACTCCACCTGGAACATTTCTTTCTTCACTTTATACATTTACAAAGTGATTTAGCTGTACTTGCCAGCTCCGCAGCTTGGCTCAGGCTACGAGGCAAGTCAACTGGCATTTTTCTAGCTGCTGTCCCATGGGATTTATGTTCTGCAAGCCAAATCTGCCTTCCAGTTACACCTCTGCTACCCCACTGACAGTTAATGGCATTGTATGAGGGTAACTTGAGGATATCACTTGGCCTGCAGTTATGTGGAATTATGTGATGCTTTTATTTCATTTTTTTTTCCTCGGGTCACTTTCTGGAGCAAGACCACCGCTTAATGACAGAGGCAAGAAGCAAGGCCTTTTCATTATGGTCAATGGACAGAAACATGTTTGTGCTGGGAAGTGATTTCAGCTGCTGTTTGGTTTACTGCTTGTCATCTATTGTTACAGTCCTGAAAAGGTGCTGCGTGTTTCCAGACAGCACTCCCTCACCAGCTACCCTTCTTCAGTGTTCTTGAATGTTCTGCCCAGCTCTGCCCTCTTTCCCACGTTTTGCTGTTGGGTAATGTGGCCAGAGATAACCAAAGCCTACTGAGATGTCTTTCACTGGTCTTGCTGGGCTTTGAGTTTTGCCCTTCATGCATTACCAGAGAAAAATCTCAGCCTGAGCTTTTTACGTACTTCTTATAAAGATACTAAGAGCTCCAAATTAGATTTTGACAAAAGGTTTGCAGCTTGGCCATAGCACCAGGACTTTCATGGTGCTGGCAGTATGGGCCATGAGACCCATGCAGCCCCTCTCCTTCCTTGAGCTGGGCTGTATCACTGCTAGGGTTACCATTGTCTGTGACACAGAAAATGACGGGTGAAGCAGAAACTTTATTTAAGCGTTTAACTTTCCATGTTGCTTGATTATACCATCTGAGGAAAGTGATTTATGATATTGGCTTTGCTGTCTTTGCTCTGCTAGGAGACGAAGCAATGCCTGACAGGGGGTATCCATCTTCATTGCTGCTAGTTTGATTGGAATTGGTGGATACTAAAGATGGAAGAGACAGTAATAATGCCTTTCAGAACATTAGGAGGTGAACAAACAGGCTTGAGGAACTGGCAGATTATCAAAGGGGAAAAAAATAATCAGAAAAAAAATCTCTGTTAGGAAATCAATGTTTGTTTGCGGATGCCGCTAATTAGTCCATCAGGGTTTTGTCATGTAATTGTCACTGATCTTAACAAACACATTAATTTTGAGATACACACTAGGGCTTATTTCTTAATTTGAATATTTTCAATCATTTTATTCTATAAGCAAATAAAAAAGAACACTGACAAATAGGCAAAGCCTAAAATTTTGCAAAGCCACTAAATGTCACAAAGTGACTATAGGAGAATTTCCGTACTTTCCAGACTGCCAGAGCTGGCTGGCAATCAGGAGTGCTTGGCATGCTGGCAGAGACCCTCCTACCTCCCCAGCCAGCTCCTTGGAAGTGTCCCTGCGTGGAGACATGGAGCATGGGTTCAGGTTACTCTGTAGAGATGTCAGAGGCAGCAGCCTTATGCCTGAATTGAAGATGCAAGACAAAGATAAACAAAAGCCTTGCAGGGAGCGAGTTGAAGCAAGGAAACAGTATAATAAATAAATGACTGGGTAGATGAGGTGCCATGCTTCTTTCTCATTTCCAAGCTCTGCCTGGGAAGGCTGGTAAATAAAACCAGTCAATCCATGAAGCAATTCCTAGACAAGAAAATGAGTTAAATATGCGGCAGAGCAGGGAGCTGTTGGAAGGAGGCTGCGTGAGCCATCACTACCTGATTGCTCATTTTCCCCTGAAATAAATACTTCCTGTCACCATTAATGCTAATTTCTGGAGTTGCTGGACAGAGGTGATTAAACCACTCCACACTTCAGACGCGTATGGTTTTTAGTCACTAGTATCCTGCATTAGTTTTTTATTAGTGACTACCAGTTATCAAGAAATGTATCTTCAGGGTAGTGAAACCTATTCTCCTCTCTCTTGTAAATATGGAATAAACTTGAAGTCAATCAGTAGTGTGCCACTGATGCGTAGCAAGCTTAATTGAAAGTAAAATGATTTCTATTTGTAGGCACAATGCTAATACTGAAAGAAGAGCAAAGTTCCCCTTTGTGCAGGAGGCCTGAATGCACCAAAAAAAAATATTACCTCCTGAACACTCAAAATGATATACTTCTTGGTTCTCTCTAAAGGGGAATTTCACTCAAAGGACACAAACCAGCCACATATAAATACATCCAATTGACTGGCTTTTCTAGTGGTATTATCTATAAATGGAAACTGCTTGGTCTGGGAGAAAAAAATGCCAACAAGCTGAAGTATATGTATTAAGTAGCACCAAAATCCAGTGCAACGATCAGAAAAATGGCTTGAGGTTATTAGGAGAAAATAATTGAAACCATCAGCCTAGTGCATAGCAAAAAAGCAAACTATATAATAGACTGTAATAGATAGTAAGCAAGAAAACAGCAGAGACCGCATCTGATTCTTAGTATATGGAAAAATACATTTTTCTGGGAAAAAAAGAAGCTACTGTACACTCAACAGGTGTGTTTATTTTAACAAGTGACATAGCTTGCATCTTATGTATCAATGTGTACATCAATCATTTGCTTTTAGAAAATTATATTGATTTTTTAATTTTTCTTAGGAAAAGCATTGTGATACATACGATGAGCATACAGAATGACACAGCAAAACCAAGAGAGAATTAATCACTGTGGTTTCCCCCCCTCAGCAGGAATAAATCATTATAACTATAAATCAAACAAGTTATTACAGGGCTCACTCCTGAAAATTCCAAGTAGCAGCAGCAGGTAATTAAAGAGGAAAAGATGAGATGAAGTTTTTTATTTAAAATGCTTCAAGAATTCATTGCAAATACCTTTATTTTCTTTCTTCCTTCCCCCTCTCACTCCCTCTCTCAAGTGGCAAACAGTAGTAACCAGAAAAAGAAAGTGAAGGAAAAAATACTACTTACAAATCGTCCTTACCACCATAGCGGCCTCATTGCTGATGCAGTCCTGGAGTATGGCTGGAGAATGGCACAGATGGAGAACTGTTGTGTGCTGATGAGAGAGCAGATGCTATCGAAGGCATTTTGTGGCATTAGATAAGGTTCTGGCTCATCTCCATCAGCAGTACCGATCTCATTACGCTCAGCATGTGAAGAGATCTCACCCTCTAAAGCCAGGGCTGGATGGCTGTAGTGAGGTGTGCCAGTGCTGGAGGCCAAGAACAGCCAAGAGGGCCTGGGAGCAGAATTTTAGGAAAACATATAGTGCAGTTGTCATCTGTATTTTCATATGATCTGACAGTTAAAAATAGGGAAGAGCACGGCACAGTTTGACTAGCCAGTTCTGTGCAGGCCTTAACAAGAACACCTTTTGTCTGTGGCTCACTTAATACTCAGACTTTAATCTCTGTCTAGTTTACACTTGCAGTTTCACGCTGTAGATATGTGAAATACTCTTTAAACCGACACCTCTTTCAGAATATATCAGTCGCAGTTAAATAAATAGACACTCCACAGTACACTTTGAACAGGAGCTCTCTAAATAAAAGTTAACAGATTGTGTTGTATTGTTGAGTTCCCTCTGAAGAGACATAAAAGATCTTTTACAGTAAACAGGAAATGACTAAGACAACAAAAGCAGCATATAAAATAATAAGTAGTTTAAAGATAGACTGTGAATTTTGCTTTCCTGCCTCATAGTATAGAAATAAAGGGCTGTGCAATGAAATTAGAAGGTGTTAAATTATAAATGTAAAAAATTATTTGTCACACAATGCATATACTCATATACATGAAATGCAGCACAATTAGAAGAGACTTGAAAAAATAATCATTTGGAGAATCATCTACATATAAAATTTATCTAAAGAGACAGTGGCAGAAAGACAAAAAAAATGAATAGGAAATCTTCAGAATTTTTGTCTTGACAACCATTACTAAATATCAGTATAAAAGGAGGAGATAAGGAAAGTGGAGATTACCTGTAGGAGGTTGTCTGCTGAGATTTTAAACTCCTGAGATACCTGGTACTGGTAATTTTAACAGATAGATACAAACAAATCTCCACTGATCTTCCATCTCACCCAGTGCGGCTGTTGAGTGCTTGATCCCATTCTGGAACTACAGCTCACACATTCATTCATATGCATTTCTGAAGCTGAGTAAAATTTTATTTCATAACATCATCATTTAAATTAACCTTTTGATTAGAACAGGAACAGTTAATAATTAGAGGGAAAACTAGACCTGCATGTAAAAAAAGCCATTTCTTTGGGCCTAGCTACAGGCAAATGTATGCCCTTTTCTGTAAATAAACCTGTGTTTTGATTAAGCAGTCAAGCTCTATTTCAGTTTTTACTCTCCCTATTTAATCAACAACAGCAAGAGAGACAGAATCAGATCCTCGACTGCTATTGATGGCTTATTGTAAAGCATTGCTTGCAAGACAGTGCAAAACAAGGGCATGATTGATACTGTGACAAACAAAACCCAAGGAAAGCCAGATGCAAAATGTAGTTTTTACCTTGATTCCTGCTTGGATAAAAAAGAAAAAAAAACCCACAGTGAATTGGCTGGAAATAATCTCATTATTAGGAGGCAAAACCCCAGTAATACACAAGCTGGCCACAAGACAGATGGGCACAAGTCCTGACATGCAAGTTGCAGGAAACCCCCTTGTTTTGCAATAGAAACCCGGCCAGCAAAATCGTGCTCATCCTGTGCATGGTGCAGGGGTTTGGTGGCTTACTTTTCTTTAATCTGAAAGAGCAGCAAAGGCTCCTGGTTTTAAACTTCTGATTGATAAAAACCTGTTTGCTGAGGCTTGCAACTTGAGCATGTGGTTACCAGGAGAATGTGCTCTCTACCTATAATTTCTGTGTAACAAGTGCGTGTTATATATGACTTTTTTATTCAAAGCAGTAATGATGCTTTAATATGATTGATATAGAAAAAGATCCCTGCTCTGTTGAGGAAAGTAAACCAAGCCCTTTGATTAAGTCTTGTGTGCAGGAAATGCCAATCAACTTCCATATGCTTAATGAAATTTCAAAATGTTATTTTATCTGTCTGTACACGTAAATATTATAATGTATATGTATATTCTGTGTTTTATTATGGGAAGTTGTCTACACGTCCCATAATCTAGACCTTAGATAAATCTGCTTGGAAGGGAAATCGGGGCATAGGAAAGCATCTTTTATCTGGGACTGTGGAACAAAATATTCTGCAGTGCTAAAGCAGTTTACCTTAAACTCGCCACTTAACAGTCAGTGACATGGAGTGGATCATGGGGTGATGTTCTATTTTCAAGCTTCTAGAAAAAAGATACCAAACAGACAGGTTTTAAGAAGCAGCTTTAAAGATTACAGCTCGTCACTTGAATTATTGATTGGTTTGGATTAAGGCCTTTTACTACCTATGCACTTTCATAATCTCATGCTGGTACTTAAAAGTATACTCTTACACAAAAAAAAGAAAGCCCCAAGTAACAGAAAATAAATATATGTATCTAACATGCATAGAAGCAGTGATAGCTGTAGCCTTTATGTTAGGCTTATCAGAGTTAAATACTGAATGAAAATTGCTGATATGACTGAAACAGCAGAAACAGATTAGAAAACAATACAAACCCAAGACTGATCCAGAATCTGTAATGCACCGTTTCTAACCTTACCTCAGGAAAATCCAGATGTTATCAAACAATCAGGCTCGAGCAGTCTTGAGGCTCAGGGCAGCCGGAGAACTGAGAAATACCCACTTTGTGACATGTTTGAGAGTCTCTAGTGAATGATTTTTAAAATTGGCCAGTCCTCCACTCTGTACTGCCTCAGCAGACTGGGATGTGATGATGATGTTGAATTAAACAGCTTTCTTAATTGACTTGGAAATTAAACTATCAAAAATGATGTATTATATATAATCAAAATAGTTTATTATCTCTTAAAAATATGGAAGGTAATATCATACGTATAAGAGAATCAGACATAGAATTATAGCATATCTCAAGCAGGAAGGGACCCATAGGGATCATTGAGTCCAAGTCCCTGCTCCTCTCAGGAGTACCTATAACTAAACCATAGGACTAAAAGCATTGTCAAAATGCTCCTTGAACTCTGAGAGGCTTGGTGCTGTGACCACTTCCCTGGAGACCCTGTTCCAGTGACCGACCAAATCTGAAAGTGGATTTTTGACAACTGGATAAGCCCTTGGCTTTCTCCAGCCTTTAAGTTACCATTTTTGTCAGCGCAGTTAATTGGCTTGGTATTTTTTAGTATACATATTTTAGGGGGTCAAACTACAGTTCTGGAACATTTTGTGCTTCTTCAAAGCTAAATGTTAAGAGGAGAAAGTCTAAGGTCGGTGCTCAGCTGAATCTTTTCTGCAGTTGTTCTTAAGGCAATTCAGCATGATCACACTATGATTTGCTTTTATACTGAAACAAATGAGATGAGGAGTGGAAAATAAAGCTCAGTGTTTACAGGGACTTGGATCACCGTACGGATAAGGAAGGAGATTTTTCAGATACCTTCCTTCTCATCTAAGTCACATACAAATTTGTTGTCAAGAAGAGCAGGACCTCTTTATTGGTTTGATTTAAATTCAGAAATGTTGAGTCTGTTCATTTCTTGGCCTTGCTAGCTTTTTACACAGTTGCTTTGTGCTTAGTAAATTAATGTAATGCTATAGAATAGCCAAAGTCCAAACCAGTACTGCACAAGCCAAACAAACAAGTTATATAATGCTCCAATCATTCATTTGTTAAAGTAAATGGAAAATTCAAGGCGTACGTAATCTTTTTGGACAACTGACAGGCAGGTGTGATCAAGTGGATGGGAAATCCAGTGATTGTAGGCAGATAGAGAGACAGGTTTGTCTGGGTGATTAGAAATTCAAGTGAGATGGAATTGGGAAAAATGGGAGAGAGTGTCAGCTGTCCCAGGACAAGAAGTTACAGTGCAGAGGCAGCTGGGGGGTATAGGGGAACCAGCTGCAGCAGTAGTGTCTAGGGGGATTCAGGAGCCAGCACCCATTTACAAAGAGGAGAGCAAAGCTGTTGTGCCAGAAAAGTGATAAAAGGAAGTGCACAGCAGGCTTAATGAACTGCTGGATCCTCTCTGATTCTCAATAGCCCCCCAGTATATTCAATATAGAAGGGAGAAAGGGAACACTGGGCTTCAGGCACCTCCCAGCTCAGGTCACTGTATGCATCCCTCCTGTTCGTGGCCTATATTCCACACACCCCATGAGCATGCCTTTGCACAGCTCCAGCCCTGTTGCAGGATAAGTGGTTTTACTGCAGGTGAGCTTATCAGCTCCACTTGCTTTCAGACGTACTGACCCTACAGACCAGAAAATTGCCCATCTTCACCCTTCCTGCTGCATGCCATGATCTGGGTTAACAGTGAGCTGAACCATTTTTCATCAAGGTTAAACCAAAGCCAGCCCACCTCTATCCTTTCACAACTCCTATCTTCTGTCATCTGCATTAGTTCCTTTGCTCAGCATTCGCATAGTGTTTGGCCTGATCTTGCCCCCAGCTTCTTCTACTCATCTCTTTACCCATCATCGCGTTTGCTCCTGTTATAAATTGACCGACAAAGTATTTCCGAAATAACAATTTATTAATTTTAGTAAGCCAGAATATGAGCAAATGCAGCGCTGGGCGACAGGGGAGTCTCCGCTCCACCAACTGCCGCGCCTCTCTTTCTAAACCAGTTCCTTTTATTACTGGCGTACATGGATGGTCCCGAGTTTCACAAACGGTCGCAAACGAGTGGTCTTGCTGATATGGCTGTTTCGCAAGCTAATCGCCTTGAGTTGATCAAGCGAGTGGTTTCACTGATATGGCTGAAGCAACGGTTCGCAAGCTAGTGGCCTTGAGTTGATCAAGCAAATGGTCTCACTGATATGGCTGAAGCAACGTTTTGCAAGTTGTTGGCATTGCTGATATCGCGATTCCGGGAATTTTCTTTGATAAGCAAGCAAGCAAGTTTCACAAGCCAGTGAATTCCTTTTTACAAGTAATACATTCTTCATCTCACAGACAGTTTAACATTTCGCAATACTATTATTCCAACATTTTACATTACATTCTTATATTGTTTGATAAACAATTCTAACTTTTAACATACCTTTCAGTTTTTAGAACTTGATAGAATCCAAAGGGCAGAGAGGAAGAGCCTACCTGAGTTCAACCTCAGCTCTCCAGCTCCTGGGTCAGAAAGCCTGGCCGAGTGCTCCCAGCTGCTGCAGCAAGGATTTCTTCCCTGTGCAGAGCAGGGAAGAACCAGAACCTTCTCCTCTAACGAATTTAAAGGCATCTTTACAGCAGCAATCTGTCGTACCGGTGTCGGATGCCGGACAGAAACCGGCACTTCGCTGGCTGAACCGAATTCATCTTCCCACCTTACACCTGTTGCAAGCACAAGTTACAAGCAGCCTCTCCGCAGTGACAACGCCCTTCCCTCCTCTGCCCACCTCCCCTTCACTGCGCGGGACCAGGCGCGCTCGCACCGCATGTGCAGCCTCTCGGGACGTGCCGGGGCTCGGAGGCGCGGCCACCGCTCCCTTCTGCCCCCCTCCGCTCTCCAAAGTCATGCACGACGTCCCGTGGTCCCTGCCCTAGCCAATCCCGGCCCAGCCGATGTGGGAGGGCAGCCCCATGCCGCTGTGCAGGCCGCGGGGGCTTGGAGAGGTAGAGAGGGGGCTCTGGGAGACCTTGGTGTTCACGTCGCATTAGCATTGAGTCGCCATCAAAATCCACATTCACCATCAGTCTTCTCAAGCTTCAGCACATCATCACAACATCCAGCCAAAGGGGACACTTTGCACACATCCATCCCTTCGCCACCAAGGACTGAAACGATGCGCAGAGCTGTGATGCCTGCATCCACACTGCAACTGCTGCAGAGCAGAGCCCACCACCACGCTGCAGGGCTGTGGGTGCAGACCAGCCTGGGTGGGCTCTGAGCATGGCCCCTTTGATGCCTGCTCTGGTAACAGGGCACCTGCGGGTAGCAATGTAGCTGGAATTAATGGGAAAAAGAAACAAAAGTCTTTCCAAGCCTGAATTTCAGAACTGGTGGGTTTTCAGCACTGACAGACTGTTCTTAGATAAGTGTTTTCTCACGCCTGGATTCCTCTTGACAGAGGTTGACACAGAAATGTCAAAAAAAAAAAAAAAAAAAAAAAATTTAGGTTTCAGGCAAAGATTTTAGGCAACATTTTTAAGCTATCATCTTTCCCATTCTGCATGCTGTGTGTGTTACACCTTATATAAAAAACAAGAAAGAAGGTTTTGTGTCCTGTGATCTCCTGCTCCTGCCTGTGGCTCCTTTCCCACTGCCGGTGTCTTGCTGGCAACACTGCAGCTGTGTCACGCTGAGCTGAAGACCAGCGGTCCACATGGAGGATGCATGGGAGGGACACGGGACATACAGAATATGCCTCCTGCTAGATCCAGAATTTTGTTTATGGGTAAAAAGATGTCGTGGTTTAAGCCATAAATCAGCCACGCAGTTTGTTCACTCTCTTCCCCCTTTTTCTTCCCTCTGCTCCTGGAG
>JANRGW010039726.1:0-52029 GCA_024733675.1 Psilopsiagon aymara
AGTGGGAGGTGTCCCTGCCCATGGCAGGGGGGTTGGAACTAGATGATCTTAAGGTCCTTTCCAACCCTAACTATTCTTCGATTTTAATATAGGGATATTGTCAAGAGTATGCAGAAAAGTGACAAGGAGAGGTAAGGCCAATTTGGAACTATAGCTGGCTAAGGATGTCAAGGACAGCAAGAAAGGCTTCTTCAAACACATCAATAATAAAATGAAAACTAGGGAAAATGTGGGCCTGCTACTGAATGGAGCAGAATGCTGGTGATAGGGCACAGAGAAGGTAGCGATTCTGAATACCTTTCGTGCTTCAGTCTTCGTGCCAAGGCCAGTCCTCAGGAATTGAGACAAGGGGGGGGGGGGCACAAAATCACAAAATGAAATATACAAACCTTTAGAATCAATCTTAAGTAAAGTTAAGTTTGATGGCTTTGTAACAGTAGCAATGGAAAATTACTGAGGTGCGTGATTCACAGAAAAAACAAACAGGGTACAGCTAGAGAAAATACTGAGAATTCTTGTATAGGATAAACCATTGTAGTTTTAGGCCTTTATCACCTTAGTACAAAATGAGTGTAAGAAAAACAGGCTAGAAGAGCAGGATGTAAGGATAAGGTGTATCTGGAACGGCAGGGGTCCAGAATGGGCTGCAGTTAAACTAACTGATAAGTAGAAGGACAGCATGATTGTTATGTCTGTGGTGCAAACGATCCAATTAAGCTGGTTTAAGTGTCTACTGAGCATGCTTTGAGGGCTGCCAGAAGTGATGAAGATTGTTGGAAGAAGTAAACAACCCTCAGAGACCACCACCACACTTTGTACACATATGGGGAACTTTCTGGAAAATGATGTAATTTATACGGAGCCTCATGTATGCCCAGCGGCTATATAAGGACAGCTTTTGTAACAATACAGGGACACACGTCATGAGGAGCTATCCCCTGTGTCTCCCAGCGTTGCAATAAATAATACCTGCTCGTCAACTTAAAACTTCATTGACAAGTTTGTTCCTGGAGTTTTCTCTGAATCAGAATCCTTGGCCTAGAAGACTAGGCAGAAGGTCTGCAGAAAGAAGTCTTTCTCTTGGTTGAGGAGGATTGGGTTATAGATCATTTAGACAAACTTGACATCTACAAGTGCATGGGCCCTGATGGGGGCATCATTGATAGGTCACTCCTGATCATCATGAAAAGTCACAGTAATCAGAAGAGGTGCCTGAGGACTGGAAGAAAGCAAGTATCATCCCAGCCTTCAAAAAGGGCAAGAAGGAGGAACCAGGGAACTACAGGCTAGTCAGCCTCACCTGAGTCCCTGGAAAGGTGACAGAATGGCTCACCCTGGAGGCCATCTCTAAGCATGTGGAAGAAAAGAAGTTGACCAGGAGTAGCCAGCATAGATTCACCAAAGCAAAGCCATGTTTAACCAACCTTCTACAGTGGAACAACTGGCTGAATAGATGAGGGAGACCAGTGGATGTTTTCTACCAGGACTTCAGCAAAGCTTTCAACACTGTCACCCGTGACGTCTCCATAGGCAAGCTCAGGAAATGCAGGCTGAAGAGTTGGACAGTGAGGTGGCTTGAGAACTGACTAAATGGCAGGTCTCAGAGGGTTGTGATTAGGGCCACAGAGGCTAATTGGAGACCTGTGACTAGTGGTGTCCCCCAAGAGTCAATACTGGGTCCAGTATTGTTTAACTTACTCATCAATAACTTGGGTGAAGGGATAGAGTGCTTTCTAAGCAAGTTTGCTGAAGATACAAAACTGGGACAAGTGGCTGATACCCCAGAGAGCTGTGCTGTCATTCAGAAGGATCTAGACAGGCCGAAGGGATGGGCAGAGAGGAACATTTTGAAATTCAACAAAAGAAAGTGCAGGGTATTGCACCTGGGAAGGAATAACCTCAGGCACCAGTACAAGCTGGGGCTGACCTGTGGGAAAATAGCTCAGTGAAGTACCTGGGGGTCCTGGTGGACAGCAAATTGTCCATGAGTAAGTAATGTGCCTTTGTGACCAACAAGGATAATGGTATCCTGGGCTGCATTAGGAAGGGTATTGCCTGAAGGTTTAGGGAGGTGATCCTCCCTCTCTATTCAGCCCAAGTAAGAATGAACTGTAGACCTAATGTTTTATTGTAAATTTATTTGTTCCTTCCCTTTCCAGGAATATACTGTTGATAGTCATTCCCTCATCACATAAATGTTTTCTCAGGAAAAATGTTATAGCTGGGTACTATGTCCTTAGAAATATATTTGAAAGCCAGTAAAATTGCAGAGAAGGTAAAATTCTCCTCTCAAAAGACTCAGTGATTCACCACCATTTAACCTTCAACACCTGCAAACACTTAACATCCTGCAGGTAAAAAGTTCAAGCAAATATAAAACTTCACACACAGGAAGCTCCCACAGTTCAGAAGGTCTTTCATACTAAAAAGCAAACACAACAAATTGTTTGGTGCTGTAGGTTCCTTTTAATAGCTCTATGACATTCTATGACATAATGTAAAACTAAAACCTGCCAGAAGTCAAAATCCAAAGAGCACCAAATAAGACACATGCTTACTTAAACATTGTACAGTTGATACATAGAAATAGCCTTCACACCAAGGCATTGCATTAGGTAAGGCAAGAAGCTCCAATTACTAGAGGCTGATGGAGCTACAGGAACTGGCCTCAGTTAGCTCTGTCATGCAGGTAAGAGAAAAAGTGCAGAACAGGAAATTAGGGTACTGAAAAACATCAAGTGAGATCGATAGTCAGACTGCTTGCTAATGGTCCTTGCCGCTTCTGGCTTGGCTGAGCACTTCAGCCTGTGCTGTCACCTTCAGACTCTGCAATCTGTGAGAAGTGGCAAGCTTTCTCAGAAGGGGTAGAAGTCAATCTTCTGAAGAACTGTCTTTCTTCCAGTGCCTTTTCAATACATTGCAAACGTAGAAGAGAAGGTGTTGTGAATCCCTCCTTCTGGCCATATGTCTCCACTTCCAAATGCTGGTGTAGTCATCATGTCACCCCAGAGTGAAGGTGCAGCCTCCTGTCTGCTGCTTCCCTTAGCACTGGCTCCCTAGACTGGTGGGCAGAGGGTTTTACCATGAGAAGTAGCCTTGGTGGACATTGCTGATGGAGCCATTCCCATGCTTGTCCAAACTAGCATGTGGTGACTTTTTCTCTCCTGCTTTGAACAAAAAGTAAACAAACACTTCCATGTGTGGTTCTCCCTCAGTCCTCTTTTCATAGGTGTAAGATGAAGATTGAACTCACAATGATGCCTGTTATAACACTCCTCACAAGAATGAAAACTGGTTTTACAGTTCTTTAAGAAATACACAAAAATATTTAGAAAATTGCACCAATTGCCCTATCTCTTAAGTGGCTCATTAAGAAAAGAGACAGCAGGCAATGCATTTCCCTAATGACTCAGGAACACAAGGTGCCTGCAAAGCTGCATGTTGCTGCCCCCCTCATTTCCTACTCTATGGATGGATGCACAGATCCTTGGTCTGGTCATATGGTGACAACAACGACTTTGTTATACTGACCAGCCACCTGCACTGGCACTAGAAGTCCCACACTGTACTTGCAGTGTGTGCCAAAGAAGTAAGCAGAATATAAATACAGCCACCTCCTGCTGCTGTAAATTATACTTACATCTGTGCTTGGCATTTTGGCTCTAGGTAAATCAGCGCTGCTGATGCAAGCAGCGAACAACTCACATTTGAGAACAATTTTCTTATCCTTTCTCTCTGTTGCTCAGACACCACAGATTGAACTTTGATTGCTTTGCTCTGCCTGTATCATATATAACCCTGTGACACCCTGCAGACTCACACTGTTTGTGGTGTACAGTTAAAAGCTGCAAGGCTGCATACCTATTTATTAATCAAGAAGGCATGCATAGCCAGGCACTTCAGTCTGCCTTCTGGGACTAACTTTTGAAGTTGGCAGTGACTACTGCTAAACAGACCTCTGAGAAACGATGTTAATGATGTCGATGGATGTCATCACAGGGCTCAGTCAGTCTTTTTTCTTTAACTGGAAGCACATAGCCATATTAACCTTGATGAGAGATTAATTTCTGTTTGGTTTGGTTTGTTTTTTTTAATCTAGAGCCAGATTAAGATATTTTTTCTCTGAAGCAGTCAAAATGTTTAATATCTTACTAAGTTGCATGTAACAGAAGTAATCAATAGTATTCCAGAGCATGTTTTGATACCGCCAGATAAGTGATAGTGACTAATCATAAACACTGCTAAGATAATACAGTTACGCCAGAGCTCAAGAAAAACTACTAATAATTCTTACAATTTTAACAAATTTATTCACAGTTCTTAATTACAAAATCTGCTAATTCATTGTTTTGGCCAATTTCTAATAACTTATTATTTAAATTCAAGTAATTATGTGAGGAAAAAGACTGCACTTCTCTTTAAGCCAGTCTTATGAAGGAACATGATGTTAGGACCTCAAAATCTCTATTTGGTTTTGCAATTAGGAAAATAGGCAATCAATATTTTTTATTTGATACAAGAACATGATTCCTCAGGTCACACTAGAAAGCATGCTGAATCTACAGGGTAGTTTCCAGTCCAGGACTTTCAGAAAAAGAAGAAACAGCACCTTGGGATTGAGCTTTTCTGTCTTCAGCTCAGCTTCCAGACAGAGATGGGGAAATGTGCCTGTGTGACTGATTTCTACCTGGTGGTACTTAGGAATGAGTACAATTACAAAGTGCCAGGTTCATTGCACAGGCAGAGGACAGCTGGCAGAAAGGTTTGCTCATCTCCCAACCCCCTGCACTAAATTGGCTTTTCAGAAGGGATGTTGAGGGTTTTAGGTATTCAGTGAAGTAGTCATTAATCTAGAAGAGAGATGAGGCTGCCCACATGGCTTCAGCTGATTGCCTCCTGTACAGGATTTCCAAAGGAAAACAGCCTTTATTTCCTTTTGGATGCTTTCTAAAGGTTTGCAATGCTCTTTTTTTACCGGACAGACAGTGAGATGGCGTGACAAATTTCTCTTACCTACTTTTAGCAAAGCTATTTGACTTTTTTGTTATTGTATCAAAGACTGGAATTTGATGGCTGCAACTGGATTCTTTATTCTGCCTGGCATTTCCACCAGGCTTTTTCTTACTCTCAGATCAGATCTTATTGCACTTCTTTGGTATTTAACTGTCTCTGCTCATGATCTCTGCAGATCTCCCTATATTCCTATAATGGCTGCTTTGCTCTTAAAATCTTGTTCAAAGTGCAACCAGGCTTTGTGATCTATAACCAGTACTTGTTCTCCAAATGCACTATGATCTTGAGATTGTTATCTCTAATGCAAGCTTTGATCTAATCTCAGATGATACCAGCAAGCCATGAGCTACACATAAAACCCTTTCTCTGTGGAGCTGGTAATTACAGGAGCATTTTGTTAATACTACTGAAAGTGTATTGCAAAACCCAATGCATAAAAAATTATCTGATCATGTGAGTGTGGTGAAGGACATATAGAATACTTGATAGCAGCAATGACACTGCATAATGTAAATCTCTCTCACGTGCTTTAAAGAACATAGCAAAGTTCAGACCATTACATGAAATTCCTGTCCATTAGCTGGAACATACGTTGTACAATACCAGAAGTCTCCCCTCCAAAGGCCAGAGGAAACTTGCATTCATATGTACCTAAAGCCTGAAAAGTGAGGCTGGGCAAATCAGCAGGAGATGCTAAGCTAAGAATGGAATAAAGTCAATTTAATACTCCCTCAGAAATACGGTAGTGTAAGCCTGGCGCACAGTGACAGAATCAGAAACCTAAAATGCAGGGGTTGAATGTTAAACCTGTGCCTGCTGAGGGGCAGAGTCCGGGGGGAAATACTCAGAAATTTCTCCCTGTTTTCAGAAGTGAAGTCTGATTCACTAATGACTGCCCTCAACTGCACCTACACTTCTGCCTGGGGTCTTTGCATGCCTTTTGGCCAAGAGTCCTGCAGATATCTTCCACTGCAGCCATAAGGGCAGCTCAGGGGTTGCTATTGGGACTGGTGCTGTTCAACATGTTTGTTGTTGACGTGGACAGTGGGATTGAGTGCTCCCTCAGCAAGTTTGCTGACAACACCAAGCTGTGTGGTGCATTTAACATGCTGGAGGGAAGGGATGCCATCCCTGACTGGCTTGAGAGTTGGGCCAGCACTGTATGCTGGGCTGCATCAAAAGGACCATGACCAGCAGGTCAAGGGAGGTGGTTCTTCCCCTCTACTCTGCTGTCATGAGACCCCACCTGGAGTACTGGATTCATCTCTGGGGCATCCAGCACAAGAGGGATCTGTTGGTCTGAGACTAGAGGAGGGCCACAAAGATGATCAGAGGCCTGGAGAACCTATTTTATGAAGACAGGCAGAGTGAGTTGGGGGCTTTCAGCCTAGAGAAGAGAATGCTCAGGGGAGACCTTATAACAGTCTCCCTAAAAGGGGCCTACAAAAAGTCTGGAAAAGGAATTTTTACAAGGGCAAGTAGTAATAGAACAAGTGGTGATGGCTTTAAACTGGAAGAGGGCAGATTTAGACTAGACATAAGGAAGGAATTTTTTACTGTGAGGGTGCGGAGGCACTGGAAGAGGCTGCTCAGAGGAGCTGTGGCTGCCCCAACCCTGGAAGTGTTCAAGGCCAGATTGGACGGTGTTTTGTGCAACCTGGTCTAGTGGAAGGGGGATTGGAGCTGGATGGTCTTTAGGGTCTCTTCCAACTCTAACTGTTCTATGATTCTAAGATTCCTTTTGAACCTGACCTCATGCTCTGAACAGTTTGCATGGCGACTTTGCCTCCAGCTTGCTCCTTCTGTGGTGCAATGAAAGCACCATACGTATGGCCTGGCAAGGTCTTCCCCCATGAATATGGAAGGAAGGAGCTCCGGAAGATTGAGCAAAACTTTGAGCCCTTCTTCTGGACCTTCCTTGCCGTCTCTCCCACATACTGACTTCATATTGAGGCTTACATTGGAGCTGAAACTATTAGAAGAGCTGAGCATCCTGACAGATCTATTTAATTTCTGCTCCTCCTACAGCCAAGGTTTGAATTTACTCCATACCATGCACACTGTCATCCAACAAATGGATTCCCAACAGAACTACTGAGTTTGATGTTTGGAAGAGTTTGGGTTGTTTTCCACAGTTTTTCATATTTCAGTTTGATGTAACTCAGAGTACTAACAATATAATTACCAGTGTGTGTGTGAACATAAATTTATGTGAGTCAAACTTTGCAAAAGGCTCTGATATTCTCTGGAAAGCTCATCTTTGTGCCTGAACAGTGGGATGCTAATCAACACAAATGATGAGATAATGGCAGAGATTTCAGTTGGTGGTAGCACTTAAGATGTCACATGTTCTAAGATATTTTAGACAAGCTCTGCTGATATCCTGAAGATACAAGAATTATGTGACTTTAGGGTTTGCTAAGTGGTTATAATTATGGCCTTAATAATGAAAATCAGTCTGCTAGTGATAATGTAGTCTTGCTTTACAACACTTAGGTTCTATTTTCTTGTCAAAATGCATTCATAAAACAAAAACCTAAAAAATTATACTGTATACACAAATATGCAATTTTATTTCATCAAAAAAATTTTACTTTAATGTCAGAGATTTTCCATATGTTTGTATTCCAGTTTTTAGGTGCATCTGGAAAACAGTGAAATCAGGACAAGATGGAAAACATTTGTGTCTTCTACCATGATTATGACCAATTTCACTTAGCATTTGGGGCACAGACCAGACATAAAATAACATAAAACTGTGACTACTGATGAGATGACCTGAGAAGTTCGACTTCCTAATATCAGTAGTTGGCAAAACTGAAAGCAAACCACTTGTAATACAATGAAGAACTTGGTGATGACATCTTTAGATATTTTTCTTGTTCATGTTGATATTTTTCTTGATCAGGTTCTATGATCAAGAAATTGATGCATTTTTTTGCCCATTCTTGGCAAAATTTCCTTGCTGCTGACATAGCTGTGATCTCAAGTAGAAGCTTGCTTGGAGTATTCCACTTCATTTCTCAGCAATTTTCATTGTTTTTTTCCTGACAAATACAAAAGTCTTTATCAGTCCTATGACTTTCTATACCTTCACATTAATAATCTCACACATTTTGCAAGCTAAGCAAATTATTGCTACAGCTCATTCACTGAAGCAGACATAAATCAGCTAGACTGATTGCTGGGAAATGTTTTCAGCAACAGTAGCTTCTGATGTTCACCCTTCAGTGTTGCCCCTGGGGTTTTATTGTGCAGAAAGATAAGGCCCCATTGGTGAGCATTTCTTGTTCAACACTCTGTTCTGAGCAACAATTAATTTCTTTCTGAATAAAAATGTATCTATTTGGAATAAACTTTCCTTTACTGTAAAGATTGGCACCCCTTTATCTTCTGTTGATTTCTGAACACAATTCAATTTTTTCTTCTAAAATGCAGTCATAACATTTAGAAAAGGAGGATCGCTCTCAATATGACACATCAGTTTCTTCCTTCCCTTCTTCTTGCACTTCCAGGAAGTCCTTAGCAAAAAATCCTGATAGAAACAGCTGCAATGCTGACAAAATCTCCATATCATCTCCCAATGGATTCATTCCGTTGTTCTCAAGCGAGCCTTCAGCATCTGCTTGGTTGTGGGCTTTTTTTTCCCAAATCCTACATGTCTGCAGATCTATATGAGCTAAGGTAGAATTATTCGGAGGTCTCTTTTTGTACATACAGCTGCTAAAGGCTTAGCAGTTATACAGTTCTGACAGGCATTGCTACCCTGGAAGCTGCTAATGTCCAAGATAACCCTTGGTAACCCCTTATGTATTTTTTTGGTCTTTACCCCAAGTTTTGAGGCAACCACAATGTGTACAATTCATCTTTTGATGTCATCTCTCATTTTTGGGGCTGCTTTAGGCAAAATCTCTTCAATCTCCATCGCTTTTTAATGAGCCTGTGGCAGCTCCTTTTAGCACTAGAGATTTTTTTGCAAGCTTATCCTTCAGCAAGTTATCTACACACACACAAGTTTCCTGTTGCTATCACAGAGGATGTTTTTGTTACTTTCCTTGAAACTTGGCATGTGGATCATGAGGGAATGTCGTGGTTTAAGTGTTGTTCTCAGACTAAAGACGAAAACACAGCACTGCACTGGCTACCAAGAAGGAGAAAAACAACTTGTTACAGCTGAACCCAGGACAGAGAGGTGCCCATTGGTGAAGATATTTATTCATCAGATTCCCTGTGACCTGCTCACTGGGGCAAGCAGAGCTCTGGAAGCAGATATCCTTTTCAGCTTCAAGAAGCAAAGACTTTTTTTAATGCCAAATAAGCACAAACAGCAGTTAGTACATTACATTTTCTGTTTCAGAAGTCATATCAGTCTCACAGTTTTTGACTGGCCCTTTTTTGCTCACTTTAGCATGCAAGCAGCAGCAATCTCAGTGATAATGAGCCTCTGTGTCAGCAGATGATCTCTCAGAGCAGTAAGGATCTTGTTCCTTTTATTTGCTATAGCCCCTGGCACTTTTGTGTCTGCAGCTAGCTCAGCACACTTAACTAGCACTGCACACATACCTTATTTTATAAAGAACCTGCTTGGTTTTGAAGGAAGATTGATTATTTTGGCTCTCACACTGTTGCATAGTGATTTCATAGATGTTTCTACCTTCAGTCACTGCTGTCCTAGAAATCATAGAATGGTTTGGGTTGGAAGGGACCTTTAAAGGTCATCTAGCCCAACTTCCCTGCAGTGAGCAGGGACACCTTCCACTAGATCAGGATGAGGAAAGACCCATCCAACCTGACCTTGAACACTTCCAAGGATGGGAAATCTACCACCTGTCTGGTCAATCTGTTCCAGTATTTCACCACCCTCATCATAAGAAAATATCTTCCTTGTATTTAGTCTGAACTTTCCCTCTTTCAGTTTAAAAACATTAATCCTTGTCCTGTTGCTACAGACCCTATTAAAAAGTCTCTCTTCATCTTTCTTATAAGTCCCCTTTAAGTACTGAAACACTGCAATAAGGTCTCCTTGGAGCATTCAATTTTCCAGGTTGGACAACCCCAGCTCTCAGCCTATCCTCATAGGAGAGGCGCTCCATCCTTCTGATAGTATTTGTGGCCCTCCTTTGGACGCACTCCAATGAGCCTTGCATTAGCACACACCAGAAGCCCTAATTATTCCCACTGTAAGAAAGCCAAGGCATTTCTGAAGCCCCTGACTGTGTAGTATTGCATTCATTCTCTCCTTTGGCCACAACCAGGTATGGAATATGATTGCAGAACTGGGCAACTCTCAGAACCTGTATCAATATTTAACATGAAGTGGCATTAGGATTTTCTGCAACTGCATAAACTGTAAAGGTCTTCTGTGCTTACTTGGAAGGGGATGGACAGGCTCTCTATTTTTTCTGCTTAGCTTCACAGAGATGACATTTACACTTTGGCAATAAAAACTGTATGAGCTGTAAAATGCATGAAAAAGAAAAAATAGAACCACCATGTCCACCATGTATTGAACAACCTCGTTTAGTGGAAGGTGCCCCTATTCATGGCAGGATGTTGGAACTAGGTGATCTTAAAGGTTCCTTGGAACCCAAATAATTCTATGATTCTATCAAGGCCTCAGTTCTTCAAACCTGAAGCTTAGCTTAACATATTTCTTGTATTTCAGAGCAGTAACAGCAGCTAAGTACAAACAAAATTGTTATTTGTCAACCAGTTATTATTTCAGGCATCATCTTTGGGAAGATACTTTCATGCAAAGGTTAACTCTTCATTCCCCATCTTGTGTACAGAATGCAACTTGATTCTAGTGCAAGGCTGAGCTTGTATATTGCTGTAGCCATTGACACACTAGGTCCATGGGTCTGCTCCTCTAGCACACTCATTGCTAGGATGTTTCATAAATTTCAGTAAACAAGCAGAGGTTGGTGAATGCAGGATGCTAGGTCTGCCGCAGCCTGCAACAGGCATCTTGTCACCTTCTCGTGCACCCATGACGGACCGGTACGAGCCGGGTCCAGATAAAACATACACTCGGACGCAGCACTCAGCTGCCCTCCGCCTCCGTTTCCGCGGGGGGCTCACACCGCCCCGTCGGGCTGTGCCGGGCAGGGCCGGGCGAGTGGGACAGCACCGGAGAGGCGTGGCTAAGGGTTACCACCTCCTCCCTGCCCTCCGGCCAGAGCCCATTGGCGGAGGTGCCTCGGGTTCCTGCCCAGGGGCGGGCGGGACGGCGAGGCGCTGCCCGCCCGCCGCAGTCTTGATCGGAGCTTTGGCTGCTGCCGTCTCGGAGGGACGATATGGAGGCAGGGGCGAGGATAGGGCGCACCGACATGGCCGGGAGATACGACGTGGTCGTGGTCGGAGGCGGCATCTCAGGTGGGTTCGGGGCGGCGGCGCTGTCCCCGGCGATCGTCCGGCCTTCCTCGGGGCATCACCCCAGTACTCGGGGTCGGGGCGATCTCGGCTGGACGGCGCGGGGCCGGGGAGCGGTGAAGCCAGTGTTGGCTCATTCCCATGGCTGGCTTTAAGGCTTAGGCGATGATTATAGAGGGTGTCTGATCCCCAGGGGCGTCAGCTAGGCTTGGGGAAATAAAAAAATAAAACAAAGGAAAAAAAAAAAATATCCCGGTTGTTATTTTATCACGTGTTTGCTGCAGCTTGCGCTGGTTTGTACTTCGTGCTCATCAGAAGAGAGTCTGTAGGAAAACCGACTTTATGCTGTCCACAGGTGCTCGAGAATGCAAGGATACAGGCTGGGATTTTTGCATCCCGAGAGGTGGTGTTTTGAAATTGTGGGGGTTTAGGTTGATCTTGCAGCACTGGCAACTGTATTGTTTTGATAAATGCTGCAGAAGGACATCTGGAATAGCTGTAAAAACAGGGTTTGTTACTGTGACAAGAGCTGGGCTACAGCCAGCCAAATTCTCCCAGTGCGATGGACTCTTCACACTTTGCTAGGAAATACTTCTCCAGACACTCGTCAGATCTACTTTAACACTGGCAGGTACATTGGGACCCCTGACTCTCGTGCTTAACACCCTCCACCCCCCACCCAGAAATAATTCTTTTTACGGCACCTAACTGTGCCTAGAATGAGAATAATGCAATGATGGAGAAAATCTGTTTGGTTTGTCAGTAGCGTAAATACTGTGTTAGCAGCTTTGGCCAGGGTTCGGTTTTCAGGGAGTCTTTACTTCACTAATGATAACAGTGAGTTATGTCTCTTCAGTGATGCTACAGCCATTATGGCTATAGGTAAAATGAGTTTTTATTAGAATTGAGGCGGAGTTGGTGAATTTCCTTTCTTTACAGCGAGTTAATGCATTAAACAGCAAAGTTTACTTAATTACATTATATAATTTACTAAAATGATATTAATTGTTTAATTTTTTGTGACAATGTAATTATGTAAAAATCCATAGACAGAAAGAGTTTGGACATAGCTTTGCTTGCATTTTTCTCTTATCAAATGCCTGGGTGGTTTTCTCCTATCATGAGTCATTGGGTCTTCATGCTTAAGGTTCATGTAACAAGCAGAGTGCCCTTAGGAAATTAACACCCTGTACAGCTGATGGTGATGTGAACTTAATGTGGGTTTTAGGGCTCTGAGAAGCTATTTTTCTCTTGCTTCTCCAGCTTGCCAAACTGTAGCAGTGATTTGGAAAATGCGTCAAGCATTTCTAAGTGGTATCTTGCTTCACTAGTGCAAGAATTAGTAAGTTTCTTCAGAACACTTATGCCTTAGACTAAGGCCTGGTGTGGAGTCTGAAATGGAGCCAACAAGGAAATTCCAAGGCATTGCAGTCTCTGAAAATTTGTCAGTGGCATTAGGAAGACAAATAAACATGTCATAGTACAGGAACATTTTTCTTACCAGTGGAAACCCTTATGTTGCTCCAGTAGCAAAAAAAAAATTGGTGTGTGCCTATTATGAATTACCACTGACATCATTCAAAGAAAGTGGCCTTAGAAAAATGGATTATAAATGCCTTATTTAATAATTAATCTATCTTCAATATGTAATACCATTCATAGCTGGGCACTATAATTCCTGTCAGCTCCTGGTTTGTTTTGCTTTTTACACAGCTTCCCTGTCACCGCTGTTCCTGTACCAAGGTACCTACACCTCAGTTGTCTCAGAGGTTAGACAGCTCTGCTTTCTGGTCTTAAAAAATGTAATCTGTGTCCAGAACTTTGGTACTGGTGAGATTAAAAACTGTGCTCCAGTATGGACAGAGTTTCCCCTTAACATGTCTCTGACTCCAGTCTTGACTTGCTTATTTCTCTGAAGATCTATTTGAAGTTGTCTTATCTGCTAAGATTACTGCCTTCTCTCCTTCTGCTGTATGTTAAATACTCATGACCTAATGTTTGCAAGAAAGAGTGGAAAACTTTGGGATAAACTTGTTATTTACTAGAAATACATGAAATATGCACCAGGTATGAACAAGGTGCTTGTTAATATATTGAACATCAGCTTCCCAGCAGTGAGATTGTGACTTTAAAAAATATTTGTACAATATTTGCAAAATAAAGCTCAAATCATGCTGGCATCTCTGGAATTATCTATTCCTCAATGTGAAGCATGCTCTTGAGAGCAAATTTCTGTACAACCTAACATACTCTACTCATCTGTGCTCCTCTCCTCTGTGTGCACACATCTGTACGCAGCCATTCACAGGGACACAGAATCAAGCCTGCCTGTAGGAAGCTACACTTCAGGGGTGGAGGAAGCTTCTGCAAAGTGTGCTTCACAGTGGGGAAGCCCTTGGAAGAAGGACTCATTTCTGGTAGACTCTGCTGCTGATATTTTCCTGCTGTACTCCATGGAATCATGTTCAAACAGACCACACTTCATTAGCGAATACCACACTTCATTAGCAAATACATTTGGACCCCTTCTGAGAGGGAGCTGCAGAGTTTGGACTAGATTCTACTTTTCACATGGGCACGCAGGTTGGAAATGTGGATCATGGCCAGGAAAGGCCCCAGGCACATGTTTATATTATTCTTAATGGATAATGTCCCCTGTAATACAGTTAATATTAATTATAACTTTTTATACACTAGCATATAAAATAAACAAGCTTGAAGTTTAAGACTTTCCCCTTACCCACAGGGAGTTCTTAATTGTATGCCGTGAATGTTTTTCCCATTTTCTACCTATAGGATTTTCTACTGAGCTGAAAAGGGTATTCTGGTTTGGATTGATTTTTGCCTTTTGCTGGTACATTTTGGTTTAGGCTATTAAATTCCCTCATTTGTTAAAAATAGTTAGCTGACAGTGCATGGTGTGCCATGGGGGTGTGTCTGCTTAATCAGCAGGATCATAACCCTGACGTCCCATCAGAGAATCCTCTGTTGCTTGGGTTAAGGGGCTACACTAATTGAGGACTAGGACATTGTCATCCTCTATGTTGACTAAGTACTGTATGGATGACTTCCATAAGTTGTCCCTTTTATGCAGCAGATCACTGCTATACTTCTTCTGACACATTGTCTGCACCTCAGCTGTTATTTGCACCTGAAGCTAAGGCCGTGGTTGCAGGGAGATTTATATTTCGGCATCCATAGCCCTAGGATGCAGTGTGCAGAAAAGCTCTGAGATAGGAAATCAGTTACAAGGTGCAGGATGCTCACTCTTCGGGGATCAATAGTTAATGACTGGTCAGCATTAAGTGCTCAGAGAGTTTGTCAGAAACCTCAGATATTTCAGCTTTTCAGATCTAGCATATGGCTGCTGCCTATATGTGATCTGCAATTCTTCGCAACTTTGTAACTGACCCTATTGCAGCATATTTTCACATGGATAACAAACTGCGCTATGATGACTCAAAGGCTATCTCCTTGCCAAATTTTAAGTTGCTGCTAGAACTTCCAAAATAGGAATAAAATACAGACATGAGTTTTCAAAATCAAAAAAAACACCTTTATTTCATAAAGGTTTAGAAATAGCCAATTTTGACTAAGATTTCCCAGCAAAAAAGAATCAGCCTGAAAAACACACCCTGAAAATTCAGTCTTAAATAATTCAAAATCTGACAAAAATAGAGTGTAAGCAAAATACCCTGCTTTGTTTCAGTGGGAAGTTTGGGCTATATTTGTGTGCCAGCCTCACCTTACACATGAATTTTGGACACTGGGAGCCAAGTTTATCAAAAGAAGGCAAGGGATGTTAAGAATGTCTGTCTACATAATGCAAAACAGAGGCATATTACAAATGGAGACCAATGTCCAGAAGCAGGCAAGCCCAAGAAATCTTGTAAACAAGTATCTCTTGGGTGACATTTCAGCACATCATGTTACAAGCACAAAACACAAGGGAAATACAGTCATCAATGAAACTTACTCTGAAGATTATAATTCTTTGATACGGACAGTTCTCATTTCCACATAAAACCACATTTGCTCTTAGCTAGAAACAAGGAGATCTCATGGCTCAACGAAACAGTGCTTAGATTTGCCAGCCACATGCAGGAAACAGCACTGTTTTCTGTTGCACTTAAGGAGTAAAAAGGCCAAAAATTGTAGGAGAAGCTGGGATGTAAAAATAGTAGCAATTAGTCTTTATACTGAAATAAACCGTATGACACCCTATTAAGGCTTTCCCAAAAGGGCACTATGTGTTGCATCTCCTGCTCCATGATGTGAGATTGATGGGATGTGCAATGATCGAGAACCTTACCACTTGAGCTACCCATGCATTGGCTGAGGTCTCTGAGTGGAAGAGTGAATAATGAGGAAACACAGGTTTTCCTTGCTTGCTGTATTGGCTGCTCTAATGGCAGCACAACTCATGTTGTATACCACTTTGTTTTGACAGCATGCTATGCTGCTATTGGGTGGTAGTGTCAGATAAACTGTCAAATGCACAGTTACTGGTAGAAGATACAATCAATCCCACCTATGCAAATCTGGGCTAGATTTCAGTGGGTGGTTTTTTTGGGGGGAGCGTTTTTTTTTCTGTGTTTGTTTTTTTTTTGGTTTTTTTTTTTTTTTTGTTGGTTGGTTGTTTTTGGTTTTTGTTTTTTTGGTTTTTTTTTCCACTTTTTTTTCTCAATTTATCCAGAATTTGACCTGTGGAAATGCAGTAGCTGGTTCCTAAAATTATCCTGTGTTTGTCTCTTTACATCTGCCCTGTCCTGGACTCTGGCTGCCTGATTCCTTACTGCTTTCTTTCTGGATCCAACAGGAAAGCTGGTAATCAGTAATGTTGTCACTGAATATCAGAAATTCCTACATTTTTGGGGATGCAGAAATAGATAGAAATGTTTCACAGAGCTCTTGGTTCGTCATGAACAGCTAGGAAGCTGACTGTCATTATGAGAAAGATTTACAGCAGGGACAAAACTAACAAGGCCCTGTGTAAAGTGTCATAGGTATTCTATACAATAGTTGCAAATAAGCAGAAATATCAGTTTCCATTTGCCTCCTTCATAATGTGTTTTAAAGTTTTGCTTCTAAAGACACAAATTCCTATGATGTAGAGCATGGTTTTTGGTTAAGACACTCATTTGTGTTATGCTTAGTGCCAGATACTTAGTTTTGGTCAAAATAGGGTTGTGATGTGTTTATTATATAACCAGATGTAAAAATATTATTATTTTCTTCACCTTTCATAATATTTTTCATGTTGTTTTCTATGGTAAATGCATCATTTCTGAACATTGTCTAACCCAGGAGGTAACTTGAGTAGCCACAGCAGGTTCTGCCCCTGAATGAAAATATGTTAGGTTTCTTTCTGGCAAAACCAAAATGTACACTAGCATGATTCATAGGTTAGCAAATTCAGAGCTCTTGAGTGAGCACTGGAAACATATGGCTTGTCCTTGAGGAACAGATTTTGTATTATGTCTCAGGTTTAGGTGAAAGGTATTGAAAGGTCAGACAGAGTGTTTCTGTTAGCTAGGTAGGTCTGAAGTCTTCAGAGTATTATTTACTCCAGTAAGCAAAATAAATATCCAATTAGTTCGAACAGGTCTCTCAATATCCTAGCATAACAAGAACAGGATGGGACAGGCATTATGTCTTTTCTGGGGATACCTATGTTCTTGATATTTGTGTCAATGATACTGATCACAGTTTAGCAACATTTTTTCACATACCTATTTAGCTGAAGAACACCATTTAGCTATCAGCTATTTATTCTGCCTACTAAGCAAAACAATTAGCAGTAATTAGAAAATATGTGTAATTACATTAGAGGTTTCCATTAACTAGATAGTATCAAACCATCATCATCATCTAACCTGGTGGTGTTCATTTTAAGGGGAAGGAGGGTGTTGCATTTCTAGCCCCATGCTTATACTTGCTAACTTTTTTCTGTCTTTAGGGAGAGTGCATTATTCTGGGGAAAAGATGTTTACGGCAATGGCCTTTGGACTTGAAAATCCCAGTGGGTGTGTATGGAGGAGTTGATTCATCCTCAGGACATAATTCCCTGTCCCTGCTTACTGTGTTTCTGTTAACACTTTCCATGAGAATCTGCCTTTGTACCCTTCAGAACATGCCTTGCATCCGATAAAAGCATTTAGACAGTAGTGCCACTGAAATGAGTCAGAGTGGCTGGTCTCAGCTGAACAATGCACTCTGTAACAGAAAATATTTGTTCTCTTCTGGTTGAAATCTTTGCTGAATCAACTGGATTTATTTATTTATTTTTTTTTTTTTTCCTTGAGGGGAAGAAAAGATTTGATGAAAAATAAGTGAAAAACATTTACCTGAAAATGGCAAAATAAACAAACACAACCTTATACCCAGAATCAAGTATTCTACCTCAAGGATTGTGAAATAACATGTGAAAATATAAAATACAACTTGTGACAAATGGAGAGTTAGTTATATTATGGATTTAGGCAACATGGAAGAAGAAATTAATGTTGACTTATGATCCACAATGTGTTTTCCTACTGTTTTGTGAAAATTTAAGGGGCTGTAATTTAAATTTTTTGTAGTTGTTCATTTTCAATGGCAATTTTAAATCTTCAAATCCTTAGTAAGCGAAAGAAAACAGTTCTTTCATTCTCAGCCTTCTCTGATCAGCCTGTTAAAAATGAGTACTTTTTAACATTATTTTAAAATGTTGTATACAATGGTGTGCACAACAAAAAACAAACAAACAAAGCCCCAACAAAGCAAGAGAAAAACAGCAATACCAAGCAAGGTAAAGAAAGTGGTGAGGAAGCAAGACGTTACTCTATGGTCGTGACAGAAAGGTTTTCACTCCTATTGACAGGTTCATGTTTACTTGGCAAAGAAACTTCAAGCTGAATAATGAGGGCTGATTCTAAGGTGGGCACTGCCAGATAAAATTACTCAATTGCATCTGGAAAAGGTTAAGTTTTTCATCAGTGAAATGGTAAAAATAATCCCAGCATTAGCATGCTCTTACAGTGGAACTTTCACAAAGATACATTGTCAATTGTTTCACTTTGCTGATGTGTATTAGCATAATGTGCGAAAAAGTTTAAAAATTGTTCCCCTGCTTAAGATCAGAAAAATGTGGAGATTTTCCAGAAAGCTTTCTTCTGTACAGTACTCAGTTAGAGCCTGCTAGGTTAGAACACTACAGTAATAGCTTAGTAGTCTTTCATACAACGTAATTATCCCACTCCTGTACAGCAGGGTGGATTAACAAGGATTTTAGGAAGGAATGTTGTATTAGGTTGGGTTTTTTAAACTTTTAACCCAATGGAGGATCCATATGAAAGCTAAGCACACCTTTTCAAAGCAGCTAGCAAGTAGGCAAACGATGTGTCCAGAAAACCAGCAGATACTTACCTTTCCAATATTAAAAGCTAACTTCTGCCTTTGTTTTGGTGTGCTCAATGCAGCACATACGTAGTGGCCTCAGTTTGAAAGGTTAAAAGGTTGGTTCCCCTCCTCTGTGGCTTGGAGATGCTCAGCATGCATTATGTACAAAGTATGTAGTCTCTGGGAAAATTGCTGATGGTTTTTGCTTCTCATGTCATGGTGTATCAGTGAATCTGTTTGATGCTGTGGGTTTGAGAGCCTAGATTTTGAAAAGTAGGATTACTCTACTACTACTGTGGAATTACTGCTACATACTTTGCAATAAAGTGACTTTTTAAAAACTCCCATTGTTCGTACTACAGAACTTCTATCTGTTCATATGCTCCATATCATTTCCAGTGTTGAGGCAACTTGGAATTATTCTTATAGGTGCTATCCTTATAACTGCTTCCATGCAAAATAGGCAGATATTTCCTACATTGTGGGGCTCAGTTGGGAATCAAACTCAGGTCTCTTAAGTCCCAGTCATGTGCACTACATGTTGAATCTCTCTTTCCTACAAGGTAGAGGCATGATTTGTTGCATTTTCCATGACACTACATACAAAATTCAGTTTTGTTCAGTATCTCTGTGTTTCAGCTATGGCATATGTCTTGTAGTCTGCAGATTGGCTTGAATTCGTCTTACTTACTTTTACTTATCTATTTTTTAACTGTATATCCAGTGTTTTAGTGCACTTGAAACTGCTCTGCTTGATAGGATTATGAAATTTTCTGAAAGGAAAATAGCAGCAATATAAGCTCCGACCGCAGCAGCAATTCTGGGTCCTTAATAGTGCTGCAGAATCAAATAGGAATGGGGTTTTACCACATGGCATCTTCGGATGGGAGGGGGAGCTGTTGTGAGATTGCCATAGAAACCCTTGTGTAGAATGTATAAGTCATCTCACCTTGTTTATTCTCATCTAATAACAAGTGGATTTCTACAGCCAGATACTTCAAATGAGGCATGGTTTTGGCAGGCTTTTTTCATCTTTTTGAGGCAACTGGTTTATTTCTAATTCAGAGAGTGATACCTGGAAGGAGTGCAGCCAGTGATTTGGTGTGGTTTTCTTGGAGGAGGTGGAGGTGGCAATGGAGCCACAACAGTGGCCTTGATTCTGGCAGGCATGTCCATAGTGCAGTCATACTGCATACTCGGGTGATTTTTAAAATACCTCAGCCCTGGCTGCAGCCTGAGAGGCCACAGCCCAGTGCTTGGGTTTGCTCTGGGCACTGTGGACATCCACAATATCCCAGGACATTGTGGTGTCAGAGCCCATGTGTACTGGAGGGCCATGGCCCTAGGGGAGTGCTTGTGTTGCCGGAGGCTCTTGTGGTGTGAAGGTCCTTCCCCCCTTGGCAGCTCCTGGAAGGCATACAGTGTCCTCTGGGGGAGTAATGGAGATGTTGGAGAGGAGGTGAAGACTGTGCTGCCCTAGGGGAGCCGAGCAGGCAGACGTGGAGCAAGGAGCTGGAAAAGAGGTCTCATTTCTTTCTCTCTCTCATTCTCACCCCATCAACTAAGCAGAAATAAATGGTCACTTTCTGGTACCCAGTCCTGTAGAGGGTACTGTAACAGCAACAATAGTCTTGAAAATTCAAGTTATGGAGAAGATAAAGGGAAAATATGAAATCTATTCAGAGGCTAATTGTGCATCAAAAACATGTAGGCTTCATGCCTGTTGCGATGCTGTATCTGATGCACTTTGGTCACACTGGAATGAAGCTGAAGGGTTGGGTTCCATAGGCACCTATCTAGCAATACCCCATGTGGGGGTGTTGTTTCTAGTCCTCCATTTTGAAAGAAAATTGTTTCCATGCTTTAAACAAATAAATACATAGTAACACTCTTTAAGCAACATACTTTGCACTGTTTTGATTTCTGAATTCGGCCCTCTGGCAGCTGCCGGTAAGCAATTGCTGCCCCAAAGGGTCTCTTGCGCATTCCCACTCTATGTCTCTATGAAGACTTTTTTTTTTCTGATCAGTGTGTGAGGTGACACCTGGTAACAATAATTAAACTAAAAATCGGTAAGCCTGGAGTGCAAGAATTACTGTTTAACAAGCAAACAGGTTAGAGAACCTCAGTCTCACTGCCGCATACTCTTCACCCTTCAACGGTCCTTCTTTATTTGGATCTAATTAAGCTATAAACCAGTAGCAAGCTTAACATCTGACGCAACCATTATTCTTCCTACAAAGCTATGGCATGAATATAGCTATCATATACAGCATGGAGTAATGGTCTTAGGCACTAAGTATTTGCATACAGTGGTTGTGGGTGGGGTTTTTTCTTTTTCATACCTAAGCCAGATTTTTGGCTGCTTCATGTAGGACAGGGTAACACGTGAATGCGCTGTCCATTTTCTCAAGACTTACATATCTACAGTAGACTTTCTTGCAAGAGAAATTTGTAATTTTGTAATTCCTACATAAGAATTACCCACTCATGCCTAAATGTCCAAGTAATATTTATGCAGAATAGAAAAAATACCAACCTTTATTTCATACATGTAGGAAATCTTTTTCTTTTCTTTTTTTTTAGTAGCAAAAACTATCATATATTTGGAAATTTATTTTTCCTCATATAAAAAATACTTTAAGAGAATACTTCAGTTTGTATTCCCAGCATTATAGACTTGTGTCTCCTATGCTTATGTTGAGGAAAAAGAGAACACCATCACAAAAGTATTGAAGAATTCAATATAAAAAAAAAAAGTTAAACGTTCTCTATAGACTTTCATGCAGGAAAAAAAAAAAAAATTATCAAATACTGCTGAAATAAACGGGATCAATTAAAAAGATGTTCACACCACTGAAAAATGGCTTGCATTTTTGAAAATTGAAAAACTAAATAAGTAGAAGGATCAAGTATACTTCTGGTGCTGCAGCAATAGAAAGAATGTAGTGCAAGGATGTAAATTTATTATTAGATGAGAATGGAAATCATATATATAATTTTTGTCAATGTAAGCCATTTGAACTTTCTCACTTCTGGCTTCCAGTGAATGGTATTCCACTTCCCCATTAAAAGATTATGTGCATAGAAGTTTATGAGTTATTCTGTCTTGTCCTCAGAATAAGCAAGTGCACTTAATGCTGCCCAGAACAATTCCTCTCCTCTGGTCTTTTCAGACATGCATTCTTTGTTGGCTCATGAACAGTTGCTTTTAATCACATTTTGAGGTAGTGTAATAAACATGAATATAATATTATTATTCTCTACTGCAGGCTATCTTGGAAGTTCTGATCAATACGACTGGCTTTTGTATACTTAAGGAGGGGAAACAACTCCAAAGGAACAATGCCTCAGTGCTAAATTGGCCTGCAGGGGAGTGGGATAATCTGATTTCACAAACTCATAATTGCTTTTTACAATTTCAGCTCACATTTGTCAAAAGTGAACCTGTCCTATTGAATTTTCAGTTGTCTGTACTGCCTCCATCACAAAGTCCCATAATTAGATGATTTTTGTTGTGACCATAATTCCTTTTATAAAGTATCTGTGTTTTATTGCCATGATCAGACTCCATTGCTTAAAATTAATCTTGACAGTGAAGCAGTCTTTCTTCCTGCATGTGAATGAGGACAGCGGATAGCAGTAGAATGGAGACTTGATGAGTGAGAGAAGTTGGAAGCCTACCTTGCTGTAACATGCCTATTTTGTATATTATTATTTCTATCTCTATTGCACTCCAAGCCCCACAAGCTGGATTCTGCCTCTAGGTACTGTGCAAATGATGAGTAAGATTTTTGTCCCTTAATAATTGAGATTTTACTGTGTTTAAAATGCCAAAATGCTAACTGGAAGGAGGAAAACTTCAGTCATATCATACGGATATGGTTATAACATGCAACTAAGCAGCAGCCACATGATTTCTGTGGTAAGACATGAAAAGTTTCTGACTTCTCTCAGGAATTTTTGAAAACAGTATTGAAATCTCTGACCTTGAAGAGTTGGTTCAGTTTTTGATCCTTGCTTTAAAGCGCTTCCTCTTTTTCTGGTAGGTTTGTCGGCTGCCAAGTTGCTGTCTGAGTCTGGGGTCAGCGTGGTGGTTCTTGAGGCCCGTGACAGAGTTGGAGGAAGGACATTTACTATTAGGGTAAGTGCTTCATGAGGTGCTGGACTCTCACTTGTGCTGATCTACAGTGTGGCAAATGTCACTCCTGTCTTCCAGAAGAGCAAGAAGGAGGAACCAGGGAGTTACAGGCCAGTCAGCCTGAACTCAGTCCCTGCGAAAGTGATAGAGCGTCTAGTCTTGGACACCATTTCCAGGCACATGTAGGGCTAGAAAGTCATCAGTCAGCATGAATTCATTAAGAGGAAGTCATGCTTGACCAACCCAATAACCTTCTATCATAAAATAACTGGTTTGGTAGATGAGTGGAAAACAGCTGGTATATCTACTAGGACTTCAGTAATTCAACACTGTCTCCCATAAGATCCTCATAGACAAGCTGACGCAGTGTGTAGTCTTCAAGCAGCCAGTGAGATGACTGAAAAGTGGCTGAACAGCCTGTTCCACAGGATGGTAATCTGTGGTACAAAGTCTAGTTGGAGGCTGGTAACTTGTGGTGTACCCCAAGGGTCAGTACTGGGTCCAGTCCTGTTCAGCGTTTTCATTAATGGTCTCGTTGATGAAGGGACTGTAGCTTCCTTCTAATGAGGAAAGGCTGAGAGCAGGGAGATATTCAAAAGCTGCCTGGATGCAGTCCTGGGCAGCCTGTGCTAGGAGACTTTACCAGAGCATTGGAGGTTGGACCAGATGCCCTTCGGGGGTCCCTTCTGGCCTCAACCATTCTGTGATTCTGTTGGGTTTGACTTTTGCCAGGGGGAAAAAGGGAAGTATGAGTTCCCAAAGCAGACAAGTGTCTCAAGTTGCCATCACTTCCATCAAGTAATAGAGCTCTGTTTGAAGAGGTTGCACTGCAGTACATGCCAGTGGGCTTCTCTTGACAAGAGGTGCTTTAAGATTGATCTGGAAGCAACTCTGAGAGCCATCGAATGGGACATGTGTGCCTAACCAGAAATATGTAGTACCATTTTAGATGCCATAGGATGCCGTGCCTGTCATCCAGCTGATGGTCTTACATGGGTCATGAGACAAATTTGTTGGCCTTGCTCACTTGGGTACCTTGGGCTGTCTAGAATTGTGTTAAATATCTGTATTAAGGTAACTGAATTGCACCCATGTAGTTCATACCCTTTGTCCATGGCAGGATCTGCTCTGTCTTTAACATTACAGAGGGGAACTATCATCTTGAGATCATGAGTATCAAAACATTTCCCGTCATTCCCATCTCCCTTTGCATACTGTAACAGACATGGCAACTAAGAACCCTATAAGAAGCAGCTTGAGCAGGGCCAAACATCATTACAGCTCAGACATACATTTTAACGCAGCTAAATTATCTGAAATAACACTCTTGCTTCTAAAAATGGACCACATCTTGGTTACCATTGAAAAGAAAATGAAAGAAATAAGTAGTCACCTGTGGCACAGGGTACTGTAACACAGACATTACTTCTGCTTCCCATCCTGAAAGTAAGAGAAGTTTAAATTATGTCAGATACCACTGTTGCGGATCCAGAGATAAACAGTGGTGTTTCAGCAGAAATCATTGTACATGAAACATGAAATGTAAACACCATTCTTCTGTGACATTGAGAATGCCTAGCTTAAAATGCTCACTATAAACAGTGTTAAAAAGAGTTACTATCTTAGGAAATCAGCTTGCTTGTGATAGTATTCATTCCTGAAACCTTTTGCTTTCTTTCTGCTTCCGAAGTGAGCATAATGCCGGTCTGAGGGATGCATGGAGCACCTTCTGTGGCAAGCATTGCAGGGAGCTGCTAGCCAAAGCACACCAGGCTGGAGTCAAGGTGTGCAGTGCTGGAAAGGAGATTCTTCTCCATGAATACTGCAGTGCAGCTCTCAGCATCCACTGCATTAAATCTAAGCAGTTATCTACAGAGAAAGCAAGCCTTGGTGCTGGAGATGGTTTCAACAGTAAATGGTTTGTGATGTTTTGGTTGGATATTTCTTCAGATTCTCATATCTTTTGTGAGACCTAAAAGCCAATACTAAAAACTGCAGGCAAATTTAAACAAGAGTTAAACCAAATTGCACATATGTGTGTGAAAGTGAAGACACTGTGATTTCTACATGTCTGTGCTAATCAGTATGGAATAATTCTTTCTACTTCTGTGTTGGTGTTGAGGTGCGTCCTGTGCAGCTTCTGATTCCTGTATTCTTTCTTTTAACAGAACGATAAGGTTAATTATGTAGATGTTGGTGGATCATATGTGGGACCTACCCAAAACCGGATTCTTCGACTGGCAAAAGAGCTGGGTATTGAGACCTACAAAGTGAAATTCGATGGCAATATGATTCATTATAAGGGGGCAAGTATTGCATTTTGTATGTTGAGGTACCTAAAAGGTATCACTGAGCTTCGGAAATTTCTGACAGACGTTGAGAGTGTTCCATTTACAGCTCAATTTTAGTCATCCAATAAGAACCTGTTTGAAGTGTTGTTATTCTATTTTGACTTACTCAGTGTGACCAGTGGTTCTTGTTTTCTTTTGTAAAATGTTCCAAAAAATGGGACTGACAGCAGTTAAAAAAAATGAGATACCTTTGGAACCTGATTGTCTTTGAATCATATCCTCTAAACATATGCTCTGAAGAATTTTTTTTGTGGAATTTTTATAAAATATTCTGAACTAAAGACCAAATTTAAATAAGAAAAATATTATCAAACTGTTGGATACTATTGAATGATAATACTAGACAACGTTGTTATGGACTCGTATGGGAGTAAGGATAACATTTTTGCCCCACTTACGTAACAAGATCCCCGTGAGATCCCTCCTGGTCCTGTAGGAGGTGTGGGAGTCATCCTCACATGAGGACCCTCTTGGTCCTGTAGGAGATGTGGGATTCATCTTACTTACAAATGGATGTCTAGAAGCTGGACATCTATTATGAAACTTATTGAGATTCCCTCTCTAGCTAATGGTGAGAAACAAGCCCCTCCCAAGGCTTGCTGTAAGCTTCATGTCTGAGCTGTAGAGCAGTGGGAGTACAGATGGCCACTCTTGAGTAGGTACTGGTGGTTAAAGTGAACTAGAATGAAGCCTGTCTTCAGAGCAGATTTCCAGCCCTTGTCTGAGATCTTTAGCCCACCAAATTTTTGCTCAGGTCTTAGACAGGTCCTATAGCCAAAACAAATATAGAAGGAGAGAAGTAGGGAGAGGGACAAAGAGAGGCCTAAAACTCATACGTATGAGATACAACCATCTATCTTCTTAACTCACACACTACACTTTCCAAAGACCATAGCTTCTTATATTTTTTAATATCCTTTTGTTTTGGTACTTCCCAGACTTTGGTAAGAGGCTTGAAGCCTTTATGATCAGAGTTTACATACTTGACAGAAACAGATCTAAGTGGTGGAACCTTAAATAGCTTCATTTCTATTATCTTTCCACTTTTTCATCCAAGAATTAGACCAATGTGTTCATGCCGCAAAGTTTTATCATCTGGTTCTGTAACCTCTTGTTATTTGGGCAGATTCACGTCATGCTCATAAAATAGTCATGTCTTAAATATAATTATAAAAAAGTTATTTTACACTACCTGGTGTAAAGTTGGTGAAATTCAACAGCAAAAGGGCTGGGCTGACTTGTACCAGCTGAATGTTTGGGCCACTCCATTTTATTTAAGCTTAGACATGGATCTCTTAGCATCCTAAAAGGCACTTATCTTTTGTGTGTTAAATAAAAACTCTAATGGGATACATGAATTTCAGCCCTTTATCCATTTTAACACTGAAGCTGCAACTTTCTTTTTGCCCCACGTTACATTATGCATGTTCTTGCTAATGACCATGTAATTTTGTAAATTTTCTTTGAAGTAAAAGCATGTTTTTAAGCAAGAGGCAGCATTATGGGCTATACAGCTGGATCATAGGCTTGGATCAGTTGTAGATTTGGTATTGTGGTCCTGCCAAGCTAACTGGGGTCTCCAAAGGCGACATAGTTGTTGGACCAGGGTGGCTGCAAAGGGTGTTTAAGGTCTCCCAGTGCAGTCAGACCTGATCACTGAGTAAATAATGATGCTTTTTCTCCAGTAGGTCTCATTTCTCCCACATCCTCTTCCCATCGATTGCAGGGGTTTTGTTTTCTTTTACCTAAGCTTTTCCACAGCTTCCTCCCCATACTCTTTCCTTGAGACACCATGTAGTCACCATGCCCTTTGTTTCAGGGATCTGTTGTTGAACCCTGTCTTACATCTGACTTCTACAAGAAGCCTATTGAAAACCATCTGTGCAGTTCTGGCTATTGGCTGGGTTAATGAAAGCTCAAGGCTGTAAGGGCTTGTACATTTTACCTACCCTGTTACTGTGCTGTGATGGTGGTGAGTTGGCCAGGTAGGGATTTGTGCACTGCTGGCTATAGTTATACCCCTCATATTCATTAAAGACGCTTCAGGAACTCAAGCACCCATGGTGTCTCCTAGGTAGAAAATGTTAGCAAAGAGATGATTTGATATTAAAAGATCATTGCCCCAGAAATTAGATATTAAACTGAAAGATGGATATGTTCAGTTTCTTGGGCTAATATGCTGTCAGCCTTGGGCCATCTGCTGCATTTCAGGTTTGAAAAGTTTGCCTGAAACTCTTCTCCTTGCATCTCATCTGCTATTTCTGTTGTCTGATGGCTGTCAGGGAGCATGTAGCTGGGGACAGACAGGAAGTTCTCTTCCCAAAGACATTTTTCCAAAGTCTACAATGCTGTGCAGTTTTGTCTAAGGCAAGAGGGAGAGTGTTTTGAGGAATGACTAAACATGTCTTTAGATTTTGTTGTGACATTCAGAAAATTGCATATGATCTCCAGCACCCCCAGATTAGGAGATTTTTGGCCTTTTGTGTACCATACTAACAATTTCAGTCTGGCTCTTCCTGAAGATTTCCAGGATACTGCTCGGACTGAGTTAGGAGAAAGTGGGGAAATGTTTTAATCCTAGCAGTGGAAGCAGCCAAGGGAATGTGAAGATTCACAAGGGATTTCACAAGCTTCTTTGCTCTGAAAGGATTTTTTCCCATATATGTGTGGAAAAATTCCATGTATTGCAAGCTTTAAAACACATATTGCTTCAAGTGGACGAGTTCCCCTAGTAGTTTAAGTTTATTTGAGAAATTCAAATATGTAACTGTTCTTTATCTTTTTAATTGTTGTTTGTTCATTCTTTTACATCAGTTAGCATGGTAAGATGAACTGCTTTAATGTCAATTGGGAATTTGTTTGTATCCTGTTATTGTAAATCTGTAATTTCAAACTGTAGATTTTGATATGAGCCCCAGATTTTCCTTCCAGCCAAATGGCTCTGTGGCTACTGTCCTTTAATTCATTAAGAATGCTTTAGGACTGGGAAAAGGCAGATGTGCTGGAGTTCTTTTTTCTCATATAATGCAGATAGCTTTTTATTTTTATAGAGGTCTTTGAAGGCCAGGCTGTGTTTTGTTTTTGCCTTCTCTTTAGTATAAGACCATAGAAAGTAAAGGCATTAGGGTCTTGGTGCAGTGTTAAACTTCTCATGTAGCTGCAGTCCTTTAATATCTTGCTGCAGCACCAAGCTCCAGTGTACATAACATTAGTAAATAAGGACTGATTTTGCTTATTTGTTTTCTTATGATTTTGAGAGCAAGGTAACACTTGACAAAATATGAGCATTTCTATGCAGTAAAGGATGCCTACCTCAGGGCTCACACCATAGGGAGCTGCTGCTCTAAGTGTATGCACAATGGATGCCACAAGGCAATAGCAGCCCCTGCTCCGATGCACAGGGGATGCTCCTCATGTACTTCCTCATGTGCAGCTTTTCCTCATCACAGGAGGCAGGAAACAGACTTACCAGACTGCCAAAATTGTCTGCTCCTCTTGCACAACTTGAAACCTGGAGTGTCCCACCTGGGGCCGCTTGGGCTTCCTTCCTGTAGTTACGGCTACAAGCCACAGTGCAGCCCTGGGCGGGGAAAAGAGGTGCCTTGCAGAGCACAGCTCTCTGCTGCCTTTCTAACCACTGAAGTATGGTGCTTAGGGATTGTTTCCTTTGAACTGGTGTGGGGTAATTAATCCAGGCAGGCAGTAGGACTCAAATCTGAGGCCTGCAGGAAAGCATTCGACATGCCAGGAAATGAAAAAAAATAAATTAGATAAACTCTGTGGTCAGGCAGAGAGCCTTGTGTTAGCACAGGAGCAAAGCCAGTGGGTTATTTGCCTTCCAGTTAAGAAAACAGTCGCTCTCAAAATAATACACCCAGAACACTATAAGCTTGTTTAAAAATGGAATACTGCAAGACCTTGCTTGCTTGCAGTGATCTCTTCTGTGAAACATGCAGCCAGAGCTCCTCTGCCTAGTAGGGAGACAATATTAAAACCAAATGAATAACTTACCAGCCCCAGGTCATTTGGGCTAGATTTATTCTCTGCTGTGATGATACTTGCGCGAGAGAGAAAGAGTTGAAAACTGATGTGGCTAAGGCTTTGTCACGTGCTCTCTGTGAGCAATGGGAATTTCTCTCCTGGAATCTGTTAGAATTGGGCTTTCCTCTGATCAGTTCCCACCTTTTTTAAGTTCAGCTACCCCTGCACAAGGAGTTAGTGTGTCTATGAACTATTTCAGGCTCTCTGAATTCAATGTCAGCCTCTTTCAGGTCTATTAGACTGTTGTATTTTTCCAGCTTTTCCTGCCCTTGGTCTCCAGTCTTACTGAAGTTACGGGGTTTTTTGCATGCAGAGGAAAGCAACAAGTAATGCAGCTTTAGGCTGTTCAACTGTTACGTTTAGACTGTTAAGTTGGCATTTCATAGTTTTCAGGGGATAAAATATGTTTTCCCATTAATCTTCCTGGGCTATGCCATTGGCCAAAGATGTGAGGTTAATAATGTTTTCAGATCAGTAATGAAAGGATAGTTATTTTTTCAAATAGCAGGTGAGTGAATATCCAGTGTGATATGTGTCATATTCTTGGTCAGTCCTCAGCAATTTGTGGTTCTGGTGGTCTAAAGCTAGTGCAGAGGTGGAAAAGTTGGAGGAAAATATTAGGTAGCCAGGCAGTGGGAGTGTTCACTTGCTAATTGCCCCATCTGCAGCAAGGGAGATAGTTCAGGAGTTTCTCAGCCTGGAGCTGTTGGACACAATAGAGTTAATGATGGGGGCTGGGAAAGTTGCTTTGGTGAAAAGCTCATCATAGGGTGTCTGGGAGAGACTTTTCTTGGACTGTTGTTTCCAGCAATATAAGGAATAGGATTGGCTGAAAACAAGAGGAAGAGAGGAGCTTTAGAAGAAGTTAATTTTTTTTTCTACTTTCTTTTCTGAGTTGAGCAACACATGGATAGGAGTGGTGTTTGCAAGTTATACCACTCAATAAAAACACAGTCACTTATCAAAAAGTCTGTTGAAAAGAGGTATCACTGAACAGTATGAAACTGGAAAGTTTTCACTGCAACTCCTGAATGGCAGGCTTATCTTTCCCCTTTGCCCCTTGCAGTATTGACATGACAGAACTGCAGTAATAACTTATCTTCATCTGATTTTGGATGGCCTGACAGCTTTGCACCTCACCTCTGCCTGAGGGCGGGATTATTGGTGTTAAAGCATGTGAAGGAAGGCACATTGATGACACCTGCATTCTGACCAGAATAAAAAGTCCAGCAGTAAATGAACTTTGAAGGAACAGTATTTGATGATCTTTTTGAAAAACAGAATGTTGTGCAATAAGGAAATTATTAGCAATATGTTACTGTGTTGTGTCGCAATTTCCTTGTTTGATAATGCACGGATTTATGATAGTAAAAGCTGCATCCCTTTGCATGTGGGTTTTTTTTTTTTTTTGTCCATTTTTCTGTGGCTGAACACACAGTGCTCCAAACTGGCAGTGAGAAATTGTACTCTGGAAAAGGAAGATGCAGCATCATGCAGAGGACTCCCTGCTGGTAGTTCACAGGAGAATTTTCTCTGCTCTTGCCACAGCAGGATTGTGTTTTGCATGCACACATGCACCTGAAGAAGGCTGGAACAGCATTCTCTGCCCACCTTCCTGCAGCATAACTCCCTAAACCAGAATGAAATGGGGATAAAAGAAACAAAAAAAAAGAAAACAAAACAAAACAAAGTATGTTGTACACAAGATTAAGATTGCATACCCAGAAATCGAGAGGTAATCAAACACCCCCAGAATCATCCTGGTGAACTGAAAACTCAGGATTTGTTGGATATTTCACCAAAAGTCTTTAAGCACTTGGATCTTAAACTGAACTAAGTACTGAGATTGCAACCTTGTTCTTTGCTTGGCCAGAGCAGAGGTTATTGTGTCTAGACTGAATGGGAGAGCATACATGCAGGTGCCCTCACTGAAAATGAGGAAGTGATGCACCATAGGCTCACATGGATCCTGGGGCTCCCCTACCACTGCAGCTGCCTTCTGGGAAGAGAGGAACCAAGCAGTATTGGCTATAGCAAGTTTTCTGTCCCTTACCCATCTACTCTTGTCTCCTCCATTGCACCTGCCCTGGGGCTGACAAACATTGACCAAAATGTGGAAATTTGTATTTTGTTCACTGCCTTTTCCAAGTCTGGAAGCTCACTGTGGTCTCTGAGTTTCATTTACACCTTTTATCTTCATGATCTTCACAGAAAAATGTTCTGAAGAATATCAGAAATCCATTTGTATTTACACATATATACACAATTACCAGTGGGGAAGACCTATGAATTCCCTTTCACTAAGCGTGCAGAAGGTGCATTTAGCTCCTGCTTAGTGTCCCCCTATCCCTGGGTCATGACCTCATGCATTTGCAGCCTCTTGCTTGGTCTGTGATTCCCACCTGCCAGGTGCTATGTGCTGGCATGTTATGCACTGCACTGAAAAGCACATTGCGCACCTCTTAGCACCACGGCTCATACCTGTCGTCATCCTGCCACGTGACCTCATGTGAACTTTTGACATGCCTGGAAGAACAAAAAAACAATTGAAGAGAGTCTGATGAGAAATTTGCTGTTGATTTATATGGGGGAAGGTTCCAAGCAATTTAATATAAGAAAGTGTTGCCTGCTCATCCAGTCCTTTCAGATTAAAGTTATCACGAACCATCTGCTGTCAGATAGTTTTGCTTATCATGATATCACAGGATTATCTGAGAGATTATTATTATTATCTGTTGCAGTTATGTTTTATACACATTGTAAGTACTGATACCATTTTTGAAACTGTATAGATTTTTTTCATCCTGAAGCCAAAACCCTTTTTTGGCACATTTTTGGTAGGTTTCTACCAAAGTACTTGGAATAATAAAGAGGCACATTTGCTTTTATAGGTGAGGTGTACCATAAGGGTGCTTAGACATCAAAAGGCAAAAGTTCAACTGTGTGATGACTTTGAGAGTTGTGTTCTTAAGCACTGAAGATATGCTCTGTTCTATTTCAGTTGCTTATGTTCTTATGTGTATTTTAGGGGAAGTCACGCTATTTCACAGGTATTTCCCCTCCAACATGGAATCCCTTAGTTTATCTGGACTGCAATAACTTCTGGAGGACCATGGACAAGCTGGGAAAAGAGGTAGGTTGTGTAAATTGCATCTGTTCCTTAAAATGTTCATGTCACCATGAGCAAATCTGGGTTTGATTTGTTTTGTATTGGGCAGGCATTTTTATTGCTTCTTATTACAAAAAAGAAAAGAAATGAAACATCCATCAGGAAAAATACCTGTGTTGCCCAGGAAATATCAGGAATACCAGGGCATCCAAGGTGCCTTCCAACCCACACCATCCTATGATTCCATGAGAGGATGCAAAAATGTCCAAAGGTGTCTAAGATATCTGAAGAAAATGAGATTGAACCTCAGTATATATATGTTCTCATGCCAGGGAAAACCATTCCATGAGCTGGGAAATGAGAAGGGTTTTTCCCCTTCCCTTGTGACAGCCTATTTGAGTAACAATGCTTTTTTTGTGTGTGGTTTTGTTTTGTTTTGTTTTGTTTTCTTGGGTTTTTTGTAGATGCCTAAAAATCAGCTTTATTTTATTTTATTTCTAAAATTTTATTTCTAAAATTCTTACCCAGTAAATACCTTCAAAATTAAAGCAGTACAACTGCAGATCTTCCTGTGCGCAAAAATTAGACTGGAGCATCATGCTGTCTTTCAAATATTTACCAGCTGCCTTATAATCTGGCTTCAAACCAGGGGCCCTATCTTACAACAACCTTCAAGCATAACTAACAATATTCCTGCAAAATTCATTTGCTTTATGTGGTTTTGCAGAATCAAATTTGTCCGTGATACTACAATTTTTTTGTCAAATAATACACATTTTTTACAGATTCAGATATGTTTTTGTGTCATCACATGTCATGGTACTTTGATGCAACGGAATACTATTAAGAATGTAAATGTCTAAAAATAATTGTATAGTATTTAGGCATTCTGCTCCCTCTGTAGTTGACAGAGATGTAAGGGCATTTGAATACCCATCTGACTGAATCTCTAACTGGAGAAAGAATATTTCCCTCAGCTATGAGAGTATATCAGGACAACTAAATTAGAAGACACCTTGCTTTTGGACAACTAAAGGCCAGGTGAGTCCCAGCGTAAGGGTATAGTTCATTGGTCAGCCAAAGCCAGACTTGGTGGTCACAGTACAAGTCATGCCCAAAGCTGTGAGTGGAAACTATTCCAGTTAGTTAATTTATTCCAAATTTACAGGGGGACAAAAGCAACCTCTGGTCAACATATCTGTCAGCTTTGTGTTACTAACTAGCTATGACCAGGCAATGATATAGTACTAAATAACTTCTTGAATATTTCACCTCTCTCTCCAGATTCCTCTAGAAGCACCGTGGGATGCTCCACATGCTGAAGAATGGGACAAAATGACCATGAAAGACCTGATAAATAAGATTTGCTGGACCAAGTACATAACTCTTCATTCACTTTGAAATCTAGCTACTATCTAGAATGACAGTGGCAAATTCTGGGGTACAGCTGAGTACAATAGGGGTACAGGCAACGAGAGAGCAGATGAGGCGGGTCTTTTTGATGTCCTGTTGAGGGGGTGATGGCCTGTAAAGGATAAGACAGTATGACAGAGCTTGGTTTGGCTGGCCGGTGGGGTTAAGGTACTGAAGAAATGTGGGGTTAAGGTACTGAAGAAATGTGGGGTTTGCCTCAGGAGGCCCACACACAGAGAAGTGACAGTGTGGGCTCTTCCTACCATGCTTTCACTTCATGCAGTTGGAGAGCATGGGTCTTTGTCTTTAGGAGAAGAACCATTCAAATGAAACTCCACTTTATAGGCATGAATAAAAGCCACTTGCAGGCACAGAAATGGAGACAGAAGGAAGTGAGGGGGCTTCCTCAGCCCCACAGCAGAATTGGATCCAAGGGGTGATATCCCCTGACTCTTGGCTAGGTCCTCTCCTGCATTGTTATCATGTGTCTGAGGTTATTGTGTGAGCTGCATCACATGTACCAGAGAGCGGTCAGGTGCTGCTGGCAAATTGAAGAGCAGCATGCCATACCAGAAGGCAGCTGCTCTCCAGTGATCATTCAATGGATAGAGCAGTATGAGACCTGAAGTGTGGAGAGTGAGCAGCTATTGGGTCTGGAAACTCTGGAAAAGTTCAGTCACTGCAGTAGTACTGCTTTTTTCAGCTGTAGTGCTTGCTGGGCCACCAAAACCCGTAGAGAGAAACAAGGCAGCTGCAACAACCTTTCTTGCTGCCTTTCCCTTCCATGGCTGGTTCGTGCCTTAGCCTGTTGAGTGCTCTGTATTAATCCCAGCAAGCCTGTTGCTGTGCTTCCTCAGCTTTGCCCATTGCAGTGCACCCGCCTCTGCTCCTGGGAAGCTGTCCTTGAATAACAGCCAGCTCTCCTGCGGCTGTTTGTCCTACAACGTATTTTGTATTGAGATGGTGCCAAGCAGGCCCTTAAGGAGGATCAGATCAGTTCTTCCAAGGTCCAGGGTTGCTATTCTGTTTGTTTTACTCCTCTCAGGATTTTAAACTCCACAGTCTCATGGCTGTTGTACCCAAGGCTGCCCTTCACCTTTGCCTCATCCAATAGGTCTTTCTTGTTGAGGGTAGCAGGTCCAAGAGAGCATCGACGCTAGCTGGCAGGAAGAGCATCCAAGGTGTTGTATCACCTAGAAATCACCTGTATGTTTTATGTCTCTGAGCGACCAAACTATGTGAATAAAAAAACCAATCAATGCTCAGTAAAAGATTATAACAACTGAAAATACACTTTTCTTCCTTTTCTTTTTCAATTAATTCCTTTTATAAGACAAGGAGAAGTGTGCTCATGTAAGCACTTGTGTCCACTCTTGCTGTGGCATCCTCCGTGCTATCCTGTAACTCTCTCCTCTCCTGTGTGTATTCAGTGACTTTTATGTGTGCAGCTGTGCTGTTTGCTCTTTCATTCTGGCTGAGTTTTAGCACTATGCCTGCAGTTTCCTGACCAAAACCTTCCATTTTGAGTTTATTTTGCTGGCTTAAATCTTGCTCCAGCTCCATGTGATATAAGGTGCAGCCATTTGGATTTGCTTTTGTCTCTATGGCATTGTGGTTTTCTTTACAATTAGTTTTATGAGCTACTGGCCTGCAGACTCACTTACTTTGAACTACCATTCCTGTTGCAAGTGCTCTGGCTTTTTCTCTTCTAGTTTTTACTGTTGCTCTTAGTCAGGGAGCCAGTGGAATATAAGCAGAGGTTACAGTTTATAGTGACCTCTCCTTTAACACACTTCTCTGCAAGACTGCTTCTACTACTGATGGTTTCGTGGCACTCCAGTTTCAATTGATGAGCTTAGCTGAAGCGTGGTTAAAGACTCAGTAAAGAGTCATTTGAGATCTTTAAACCAAGGCAGATTTTTCTGCATGTAGTTAAAAACCACAGCACCCTAAGGAAAAAAAAAAAAAAAAAAACAAACTCTCTGCAGCATTTTCTGTCTGACTTGGGACAAGATTATAAAAGAAAATTTGCTTGTCATGTGTCACAGATCAGCATCTTCTGATCCTGGAGACTCTCTTCATATTTTGTAAGTGTGAACCTGTTACAGCTGTTTAGTGCCTTGGTACTTTCAGGATTGTGGCAGAGGGTTCTTTCATGCAGAATGTTTTCATACCCTGGTTTATGAAATAGAGGTGACTTTACTTAATACCCAGGGAAATGAAGTTATGGAAGTTTATAAGTTATATGTTTTAGCCTAGATAATCTTCAAAGTTCCTTCCTTTAGCAGATGATTATAAATTCACATTGTTTTATGAAACTTCACCCAAGTCACAGACATTTCGTTTTCCTTGCAAAATGATAATTCTTTTAGCAATTAGTAGCCACAAATGAAAGAAATTTGAATAATCAGGTCCTCATTTCCTGCTGCTGGAACTCTGCATTCATTGTGGTTGACAGCTGATCCTCTCCTTATGTATGGTAATGACTGCCTGTTTGGTTTCTCTGGGCTGTTTACTATGTCTGATTCTTGGTTTCACAAAAAGTCTCTGTAGCAGTGTTACATAGGAGATGGAGAATGTCTTGGCTAGTTGGGTCCCTCAGGACCCATCAGACCTTGGAAATGATGTGCCCGATGCGCTCCTCACAGAGATGAAATGCAGAAGAGTTTCACTAATAGGTTACCAAATGCATTCTTATGTTGAGAAAAATATTTGTTCTGATGAAAGGAATAGCAGCTGGGAAACTAAAGAAAGAACTAAGGTAAAATCAGTAGGATTTCATACCAAATGGGTAAATGCTTTGTGGCAGAGGGGGGTGCTGATATAAACCCACTGAAACAGACTTGCTACAAATTAATAAATGAAAAACATCACAATCACTTTGGCTTTTCTGACTTTGGAAAAGCAGCCCTTGTTGAGAATAGCAAATTAAAACCTGTAAGCAGTCAGGAAGTCACATTTACTCACTGGCTGTTCCTGCTCTTGTGTCTCATGCAGAGCTGTTAAAGAATTTGCCACCTTGTTTGTGAATGTCAATGTCACGTCTGAGCCTCACGAAGTCTCTGCTCTCTGGTTCCTGTGGTATGTGAGGCAATGTGGGGGCACAGCCAGGATTTTTTCTATCACCAATGGGGGCCAGGTATAAAATGTCTCATATTCTTCTTCCTCTCTTGAAACCATAAAAAGCAGATGGAGTGTTGTACTTGTCAAAGCCCTGCAGTTAATGAAAAGAGGGCAAAACCCCAAGTGCATGTGGCACTGAATACAATTGTGTTCCCATGGGCTGGAACAGCCCTCTTGGCTAACTCTGCACAATGAGAAACTTTATTAGCTAAGTTTTGGGATGGACTGGGACAATTTAGTCAAGAGGGTTTTCCTGCTTTCACTTCAACACAGTTCTTTTGTTGCTATTTTGTTGCTTTTTTGCCAGTTTGTTTTCTATGGATTACTTAGCGCATTTGAATGTTTTCAAGACTTCAAAGCAAGTGTACTTCAGAGTGCAACATGCATTTTTGGCATTGAAGCCTCTAATGGCAAGAGCTGGAATTAAGTAGCAAAAGACCTTTCCTTCGTGGGACAGCTCACATGGCAGCATGTTTTACGACCTACTTCAGAGTGTTTCTCACCTTGGTTGTGGCAGGTGCCGGGTTATGTGCAGATCATCCTAGGTTTCACATGATTGTTCTGAATAGAGTTTCAGAAGATGGAAAGAGGTGCTGGCAAATTAATTTTAATGGAGTATATTGCACCCTTTACGAGCCTCTTACTTCAGTTAATGCAGCCTCCGAAAGCGCATGCAGCATTTCAAACTTAAGCTTCCAACAGCAAAACCAGCCACAGTGTCACAACCTTCCAAGTGTGCCAGGATAGGAAGACATCAAGGGAAGTTGCCTGAAGAAATGCAAAGACTCCATCAATATCTGTCCATTGGGGTAAGAAGAGGCAACCCTGTGTCAAGGATACAAGTAGAGCCTCCATTGAGCAGGAGCAAGACCTAGGAGCCTTCCTCCCACAGAGGTCCTCATTTGCAACATTGCAGCCGTGTCAGCAACTGCTAGACATTGCAACAAGAATTAAAATTAAAATTAATCCCAAGATACTTGTATCTAAACAAGACATTGGAGAGGGGAAGGCCAGCCTGGGAAGAGCACTTACCATTTCTTTGTGGCTGGATGGGGCAATCTGTCTTGGTTTCTACTATCCCTCCCTCTCCCCTCACCTTAGTACAAACCAGTTGAGCAAAACCACTAAGACTTTTTGACTTAGTGGCCATGACGAGTCTTACGGAACTTCTTCAGACACCTATTTCAGTCTTTCAGCACAAGACTTCGTGCATCCTTCCCTGCTGATACCAGCATCTTATATGTAGAAGCGGGCTGCTTGATATAACTTTGGTGGCTAGTACATAAAAGAGCGCTAGTGCTTCCCCTGAGCATCTGCACAGACACTGCAAGGAAGTATGTGTCACAGGTTGTGCTTTTTTCCAGACAGCATGTCTTCATGCCTTCCAGGGACAGAAGAAGCTCATTGTCTGCTGCACTTGAGGCCATACCTGGTTAAAGATCTGTCTTGCTCCTGCACTGGTGCAGGCTTTACTGTATGGATGCAAGTTGGGGCCTTTGTCACACAAGAGGGTTTTGGTAACACAGTGATGAGTAAAATACTAAAACCATATTTTAATGAGCTGATATGTTTATACTAGCTACAATACCTGCATTACATGTGTTTGTTCACTAGGCTTCAAGAGTCTTTACTCCAGCAAATTGAGGAGACCATTGCAAATATGGATTAGATAGCAATCTCCACCGAGGCTCAGGTTTATGCCTTTACTCTTCCAAAAGTCTGCACCACTTTGTGCACCTTAGGAGTTGCAGATCTGGCCTGGAGTTTCTTTATTGTAAACAGAAGTCCTATTGAATGTCATCATGATTAACGCTGGTGAAATTTTTGTTTGTGTTTCTTTTCTGTTTTTTAGGAGAGGAAGTTTAAAGGGGGTTCTGGTCAGATATCAGAGAAAATAATGGAACGCCTCAAAGGCAGAGTTAGACTCGAGAGACCTGTGGTCCGTATCGATCAGACAGGTGATAATGTCATTGTGGAGACTCTAAACCATGAGATATATGAGGTAATTTGATCAGAATAAAAGTAGAGTGTGCACTGAGTGGGGAAATACATCTGCTGTAGCTCTTAGCCAAATGTAATCAGGAAGTACCATTTGTGTGTGTCCATTCCTTGGACAATGCTGACACTCCATGAAACCTGCTTTAAAGATTTATTTATGACTGTCTCTCTTCTTGGTGTGCTGCTAGTTACTTTCTGTCAATACTCTGTCTTTTCTGTCTCAGCGTTTTCTGTGATTATTTATTTTTACATTTTAGTTCTGCACTGATGCCATTTCAAAGAAAGGAAAAATAACGTTCCTCTTCATATCAAAGTTTGTGGTTTGCAGAGCAACAAAAAAAAAGACATTTCAAACACCTTTAGTAAGATCTGGCCTCTGTGCAGCGGTGCTGTGAAATTCTCTGTCAGTACATGATTACCTGCAGTGACGTGCAGGAGTGGCAGCTCCCTTCTGAACACAGAGCTCAGCCTGCCACAGGGATTTGTGCAGGACTACCAGGGTCTGCAAGATCCCCATCTCACTGGTGGAAGTGTTTGTGGGATATTTAGAGTGTTAGCAGAAAGGGAAGGGGCTGTTTGACAGAGAAGCTGGTCTAAGGATGTTCTGGAGGAGGGACTCTCCCTCACCTACAAATTTTTAAACCTCAGAGCAAAACCTCTGTCTTTTCCCTCCATGCTGGCTGAGTGAAAGTTAGGTTACAGGAGACAGGATTCCTGCACTCAATGGCCCCCCAGCATGAGAGCATCTGAGAGCAGAAGTATCAGTCATTATACAGTGTCAAGCTGAGCCCTAAAACAGTGTCCTTCATCTCTCCAATCAGACACAGTACCTGCAAGAGGGGTAGAGTGTGTTCACGGCAGCTGAACTCACCATCGGTGCTGCTTGTCCTAAAGTTGTACCCTGTGAAAATGCACAGAAGTGATTTTTTTGTTGTTGTCATAACAGCTTATAATGTACAAATTATACACTGTTGTAACAGCTTATAATGGACAGATGTGGTTCAGATTTTTCTGGGCATTATAAAAGGCACTTTTACCTATGCCATAAGATCTATCTTGTCCCATTTCTCATTTGTCGCCACCCAAGTTTCAGCTCTGGTCCTGTAGTGTCTGGAAAACTCTTAAGAATAATCTATGTGCAAAAAAAAAATATGCTTTTTCCATCTCTTTTTTCTGAAATGGCAGAATTATTTTGGTCACCTGGAAATATCATTGTGGGAAAACTAACTAGTAGAGTCAGGTGTGGGAAATCTGTTTAGCAGCTAAGAAGATCATCTTTCAAATGTGTCCTGCAGGGTGAGCTCAGTGAGAGGCAGTGTCTTGTCTGTACTGACTGTGGTCTACATTTCAGGGCAAGTATGTGATCAGTGCTATTCCTCCAATCCTGACAACAAAGATTCATTACAAACCAGAACTGCCACCAAAGAGAAACCAGTTAATTCAGCGTTTGCCTATGGGATGTGTCATAAAATGCATGATGTACTACAGGGAAGCCTTCTGGGAGAGGAAAGGTATGTGGGGAAAATGAGAGATGGGAGCCCCATGCTATGAGAATTTTGAAGCTCTACTGTCTGATGAGAAATCAATGCAATGGGGGTTAAAGGTGCAAAACACCAAAACCAAACACACAGAAAAGTGAAAGGTAAAGCTCTTAGAAAGGAGAACTCGTCTTCCAAGCTTGAGTGCCCATCTTGTCCCAAAGATGGGGCCAGACCCAAACAGGATCCACTGTTGCTTGCTGAGGAGGGATGACTTAGAGAACAAACAAGTTTTCCCTGGGAAGCATTGCTGAAAGCTCCTGCAGCAGCATGTCCATGCTTCTCCCTGCCAGGGACAGTTAGTTCAGCCAAAGAGAATTTATAGCAGATGACAAGGAAAGCTTAAGCTGTAAGCAAGACCTTCCACTGGCTTTAATCCTCTGTTCTATAGACTTGATTATCTCAGAGGGCTGGAAAATGTAGGTTAGCTTTTTGTTTAACTCAAGATATTTTTCCATGTGCTGCAACATCTAGTGTTTCTCTACTTTAACTTGTTCCATTTCCAGAAAAATTTGTAAGAACAGATTAGTTTCCACTTCCTGTGTAATGATACTGAGAGTTGTAGTGGGTGAGAATATTTCTTAATCAAAAGAATACTGTTTTGCATGTTTCTGGGTATAAACAGCCATTGGGACTAGAAAGAAATGTAGTCAGGTTTATACATTGTTATCTATATGGGAATTTTTGCATGTTCATCTGCACCATGTACTGATGTGATACGAGATTAGATGGCCCGTGCTTCTGCTACAATGCTGTTATGGGACACCAATCCTGACAGTCTTACCATTAGCAAAATCAATGCATGGTGTAAATTTGAGCCCACTGTGATCAGATGTAATTACACTGGGTTTTGTTACTGCTGCTGTTGTTTTGGCCAAAGTTACTCATAGTTTCTACTAGATCTGTTTATTTTAATGTTTGTTGCCCCAAGTATAGAGAGACAGAGGGACCTGTAATAATCCAAAGAAATTCTTTGCTAAGTAATACTGGAGTTTAAATGTGACTTTTATGAGTCTGTGTACAAAATTGCCCATAGAGGGAAGAGAGGAGAAAGACACCTACAAAATCATTTCAGACATGTAGGTATTATTGGTGACAAAGGAATTACTGTACAATTCCTTTTTGGATAAACTTCCTTGTTCATTGCTATCAAAAAAAAAGATCAAGTTTCTCTGGAAATAATTTTGTTTTCTTTCCCTCCCTTAGGTTATTGTGGTGCCTTCGTCATTGAGGATGAAGAGTCTCCAATTGGAATAACCATAGATGACACGAAACCAGATGGATCTTTCCCTGCCATTATGGGGTTAAGAGTTTCTAGCCTACACTCACAGATGTATATTCAGTTTTGTATGAAGGAGTGGGAGGAGAAGGAAAAGGGGAAATGGCCAGGTTATCTCAGTGGTACTCACTCCCACAGTCTTCATAGATGCAGGAGAGTACTTCTTAAAAGCATCTTATGCTTCTCTAGTCCATGTAATTTTTTAGGTGAAGCTTCTGATACAAATAGCCTAATACAAGGGAGATGGTTGGGAAAGAGTTGCTGAAATCAGATGTAGTTCATTCATGTAGTTATTCATTTTAACCATTCAGGTAAGGATTTTTTTGTTGTTGTTGTGGAGTAGATCTAGAAATAATTCCCTTTCTCACCTAGTTTTATGAGCCTGTGTTTGGCTTATGTTGAGCCTTGTATTTAGTGCCTGGGCCAAAATGAAAGTGCAGTTGTCCAAGAAATCCCAATTTGCCTCCTTTCCCCATTAAGCTGAGGCAAGACAATGAACATCAGCTGGTGATTGAATGGGACAGCAGCTGTGCAGTGTAGAAATGGGAACTCTGAAGAAACTGCCAAGTAAAAAAGTTGTAGTTTGGACAAACAGGCATGAAATATATGGAATAGCTGGCTTTTAAAATAGATTGAGCCAATATGAGCAAACAATCTTTGCAAGTGTTTCCACTGTTATCTTGAGGTGAGACTGCCAGAAAAAAGGCCAGTGTAAATGTCAGGCAACTATTCCTTAAGTATCTGACAAGGAAAGCTTACCACGTCTAGCAAACTGTGCATGTTTATGACCATGTTCAAGGCTTAAAAAATTCCATGGCCTGAGAGAAATAAGCCTCCTCCAAATCCCATAAGGCAAATAGTTTCCTGCTTTCTCCCTATGGATTCATGCAACTTTCTAAGAGTTCAGGAATATCATCCCCCAGGTATCTCCACTAAAGTCAGATGAATTAATTGCTAAACCTGTTTCCTTCAAGCTGAATAAATATTGATCACTGTTCTTAAGAGGACTGGTCCATGGCACTGTGCGGTGCTTGTCAGAGCAGCAGGCGCCCATCGCTTGCTAACACCAATGACATGGGCAGTGGTTTGGCCAGCTGTCTGCAAGTCTTCAAAAGCTTAAGAAAACTCCTTAAGAAAAATCTCCATCCTTTTGGATAAGACCTAGCTGTAAGAGCGTAGGCAGTGCAGGCTAGTAACCTGTAATTATTAAGTAACAAGGTATGATGAAAACAAAGTTTGATGAAAAAAATTTGGATTAATTTCTAGCAAGACCTTGCAAATCGGCCAGGGTGCTGATGCTGCATGATGCTTATATGCCATATTTTTCTTTTCAGTTTCATCCTTACCAGAAAAGCTGTTAAACTGGCCCATCTCAGTAAGGAAGAGAGGTAAGACTTCAGAAACTAAATATTTCAGAAGTCACTAAGTTCTCTGGAATAGTTCCCCACAGAAATATGTGTGAATATGTGTGTGCATACACATGTATGCACATTCTCAGCACAACTACTAATGTGGAAATTGGGGGAAAGATCAAGTTCTTAGCATAAAAATGCCAAGACACTAATGCTAATAGTCATCCAGGTGGGGATGAGTTTCCAAGTCCTGCCCACTCTTCTATGTTATGACATAGCAGCTCTGTGTCTTTATGTGAACTGAAAAGGTTTTTCCAAACACATTCCCAGACTGCATGCCGACTGAGAGATGCTTCACCCCAGGGATACAGCGAGCACCGATATGCATAGTTTCAGATGTCCTTCACATTCAGACCGGGCAACAAACTTTATAAACCTCCGTGTTTACAACAGCATGGTTTTTCCTTTAGCCTGTGAAATGAACAAACAGTACTCTCTAAATGGGATTTGGGGTACACTTGCAAATAAAAAAGGAGCTCAGCTTAGGAGTGAGAATAGTATTCTCCAGATCATATTTTGTTCGCAGCTATAGTAAATCTGTAGAGATTTTGATGATTTATGTTGCTTCTCTTCTGGTCTTACACCAGTGAACATGAGAATGAATTGGCTCTGCATACTAAAATAACTGTGCAAAGATTTATTTTATTAGATCTCATTGCCAAAATCAACCTTCATTTCACATTCCCTAGGTCCATTTTGGATGTCATATTTAGACATAACCATTTGAAATATTTATGTTGAGATAAGAATATGAAATCAGACTTAAAAACAAAGCCAAATTCAGCTTTCCGTCCAGTATGTTGTAGTAAATGTGATGTTTTTATATAGCAAAAGCAACCATGGAGACATTTTTTTTCCACCTTTGTTCTTTTTTTTTTACCCTGACTCTGATTTTATTTTCATATAGGAAAACAAAGATCTGTGAGGCATATGCCAAGGCAATGGGGATGGAAGAGGCTTTACATGTAAGGAATGAATGCCTGTTTTCACCTCTGTTGTACAGTAATGTTTGTTCTGGAATGGGAAGCTAAAATTCTTGGTACCTAAATTGTGTGCCTAAAATTGCATGTTGCTCCATACAATCCATGGTCCCAACAGGATGGCAGCAGCATCTAGTACAGGAAGAAGAGAGCTGCCAGTCTCACTCTTTACAAGAAAAGAAAAGGCAGCACACGGTTTAATTTCTCCTGTCATTTCCCCATGGGAGGCTAGTGCTTCTGCAAAAGTGGAAAGATTTGTTTTGTGCAGATGGATATCATTAGCCAGATGACAGGGTGCTCCTTTGACAACTATCCTTAGCCTGTTTTTTCCCTCTTCAAAGGAAAATTGTATTTTTATTTCCAATTTCTCTGTCACTGTTTCACTCTCTAATGTTTGCTGGTACTTACAGCCTGTGCATTATGAAGAAAAGAACTGGAACATGGAACAATATTCAGGGGGTTGTTACACAGCCTACTTCCCACCAGGCATAATGTATTCTTATGGAAGGTAAAACACATAATTCTTTGCTTTCTAGTATACATTTCTTAGCTCGTGTGCAATTATACACCTTATGCAACAAACTTAAGGCATATGTAGCATGTTGGGGGGCATGCCAACCCTCGTTCTGCTTCCCTACTCTTCAGCTAATAAGGATCTTACTATTGACTTTAGCAACAGCAGTGTTTCTCTTGTGACTTTCAAGGAAACAAAACACAGTCACAAGGGGACCTCCTAGAACCACAAAACCTTTCCCCACTAAGCTACTTAGTATTTGCTGCTACACAATATTGCAGCAGATCCCTTTAATGCTTTCTAAGAGCTTGAGGGTACACATCTTGGACAGATGAAAAGTCTCCACTGACTGTAGGTGAAGCATGAAGTTCTGAGAAAGCCTGTTGAGTCACATCACAAGGGGAAGACATTCATTTCCCTTACATGAAAACTTATTTGCTCCTCTACCAAGCAAAACCTCCCATGCCCTCCCCATGCAGAATTGCTGTATTACAAAAGGAATGTAGTAGATAATACTGATTAATATTAGGTAGATTCCTGAAAAGTTTGTGGAAGTTACGGCTCAGCACATAATAGGAACAACCAGACAAGTCTTGTATCCATAACCAAAATCCAGACAAACTATGCAGCACTTCAGAGCATGAGCTCCTTACGATGTCCATCATGGAGTTACACTCTGCCTCTATGCCAAGATGCATATGGGAAAAATGTCATCTTGTGCACAGACTCTTCTGCTGCAGTTTGTTTGAACACCTGATGGGTGATGCCTCTGACCTGGGAAAGCTGGTGTCAGGCAGACAGGAAAAACCTAACTGGGATTAGGTGGGAGTCCATAGAGCAAGCACATCTTTCTATGGGAAAGGGAGCCTATCACCTAGGGCTGAGTTAACTGGAATGCTTGTGCAGCTTTGCATGGCTGAGGGGCTGGGTTATATGACCCCGCACGGCAAATACAACTTTCTGAACGCTGAGGCCTTCAGCTGCCATCCCCTTTCGGCAGGATTTGCAGTCAGGCAAGACCAGCCTTCAGATAGAAGCTGGTATTAGTGACCCGTCACTGCAAACACATCCTTCACATCCCATTGTAATGGCAGTACAACAGCAAAGCTGCCATGCAGAAAACATAAATCTATCAGCTGCACTGTATTTCTGGAGGCTGTTTGGATTATCCTTTATCCCAGAGCTAAATAAGTCCCATATTATTTTGTACAGAAGCTGGGAACACTGATTAATGCCTTAGTTTTTCTCAGATCTCGAGTGTTGTGTACAGAAGCAAGTACATGGTTCTGGAGGGACAGCTTATTGCACCATGCTCCCCAGCCCAAGTCTGCAGGAATTCTGGAGAACTGAGTACTCCATCAAAGCCCATAAATTGCTTTTAGGAGGATCATCACCTTCCTGCTACTTTTCATCTTATATTCTCCATTTGTTTTGAAGGATCATTCGCCAGCCCATTGACAGAATCTACTTTGCTGGCACGGAGACAGCTACCCAATGGAGTGGATACATGGAAGGAGCTGTGCAGGCAGGAGAAAGAGCAGCCAGAGAGGTACATACTGTTGGTTTGCTTTCAACATCTCTATTAAAAGGCTAAGAAGGATTAAGTACAGCTTGGAGGGTCTGATTTTGTGCATCACACCCTGAATTGTGTGAAAGCTGCTAGGATTTATGAGGAAGAATCCCAGAAAAGGATTTGAATCAAAACCTTTTATTAAAAATGAACAAACAAAACAAACAACTTTACTTAGTTTGTTATTGAATAAAGTGAAGCCAAGAATCTCACCCAAATCAGAACATTTTGCAGTGTGTTGCTGCGCTGGAGAATTAGAATGAAGCTTATGCCCTGCACCCCATGTCTAGAGGGAAAAAACTTACAACCTAATGCTGTCCTTAGATATGCTACCACAGTGTCTAACAAATTAACCACAGTGTGTTTCAAAAGTAATTTAATTCATTATAAATACCTTCAGCTGTTTCCTATGCAGCAATTTGTAAATCTGAGCATTGTTCTCGTTTTTGATCAGTCCTGTCTGCTTCTCCTTTTACAAGAGACTACAGTTAGCTCGCCTTTATGAATTTGTAATGGGTGGCTCTGATAAGGGCTAAAACTCCCCACAATGACACACATTGGGCTAGGTTCCCAGTCACAGTGAAATCCCTTTACAGCAGTATGGAGAGAAGGGGGAAAAAAAACTGCATGAAAGGGTATACATTACAGTCACAACTGCTGTATGGTAAAGCCGCAGAACTGTTATTTAAGGGAAAATCAGCCCTTTGCTTCCATTTGACAGACCATCATATTTACCTTATAATCATCATTACTTGCTTTATTTCAAGTCACCTAATTCGTCTTTTCTGTTTTCCCTGCCTGTGAGCGGTAGTTTGGAACTCAATGAGCTATCTCTTCTGCAGACACTCATTTGCCCTCAAGAACCTCCATGATTGTTACAATCAGTTTATTCTCAAGAAAAATCCTGTATGAGCTTTGTACTGCCAAGAGATAACTTCATGGTGTATGCTTTGAAAGCTCCAGAGTTGTTTCTCCTTTTTCTAGTTTGTGATCCAAGTAGCATCACTCCTAATATGCTTTGCACCTTGAGTATATGGTGGTAAACTCACCTTTCCATTCTCAAACTGTCACATGAAAAAGCATTTACACTTTTTTTTATATTTAAATTTTATATATTTATATTTTACATTTATACATTTATACTCAGGAAAAATTAGAAATAAACACCTGGAGAAGATGTAATTCATGGGGATTTCTGAGTCCTAATTTTTACAGATTACTGTCTGAGATCACTATACATCTTCTGTTTCATAGCACTTTTGGGTGATCATAGTTACGCCTTTTAACAATGTCACCTTGTTCTGACTTGCTCTCCTTTTCCAAAACTGAAAGTAGCATGGGCTTTTTATTTTCTCTCACTGGTGCAAAAAAAGAAGCCAAAAAAAAAGTGTTTTCTTGTAGATATTGCACAGAATGGGAAGGATCTCACAGAGTGAAATTTGGGTGCCAGAGCCAGAGTCAAAGGTAAGCCAGACTTTCTTGTTGCTACCCAGTCAGGCGCACACCCCTCAGTAAGGCTGCAGTCCCTGCTTCAGTGACTTCTGTGGGGCCTGACCCCATGCACGGTTTTGGTTACCTCCCATGCTGATGGGGTAAATTTTTTTGTCTGAGGAATAGTTACCCCTGTTTGAGATGTGGATGGCAAAGAGCCAGGGACAATGATCTCGGAGCCACGGGCACTGCAAAATGCAGGAAATCAGCCTAGTTCTGCCCTGTCCCAGGCCATAGTTTTAAGCCAAATGTAACCTCTTTGCTGTCACAAGTAACTCCATCTTCATTGCCTTGTGGCTTTTTGGGATGACAGAAAATAGGAGTTTTGTAGCTGCGGCACTCCTCCTTCCCTCCCCTGTCTAGTCCTTGGGGAAAACCTGTGACCTCCCCGACCTAGCATGGGATGTTTGCTACTTCCTTGCTCACTCGGTAAGAGAAGGTAATCATCTCCTCTCTCCCCCAGGATGTCCCAGCCCTACCATTCACCACCAGCTTCTGGGAGAGGAACCTGCCCTCTGTGCCGGGACTGCTGTGCCTGCTTAGCTCAACCATGTGTTTAACCTCTGTGGCTGCTGCAGGGCTGTTTGCCTATAAAAAAGGACTACTAGTTCGAAACTAGTGAGGACCTCGTGTCCGGTGAAAGCTGCATACTCCCTCTACTTCCCTTTTACCAGATGAGTGCTTTTTTTGGAGGGAAGTGGCATGGACAGCTGTTCTTGTAATTCATTTTTTTTTTTAGTGCCACAATTAAGGCATCAAATCTCCTGCCGTTGCTACCAGCTAACCAGAAATGAATCAGCTGTGGAGGTGTTTTTCAAATATGCTTTTTCCTTGTCCATTTGTTTTGATTGGACATGATAATATTGATGGCATATTCCTAATACAGGCAAGGCAAAATGCAAATCATGCCTTTATCAAAAGGCAAAGAGGCCTTGGAAAATGCATTCATTACCACTCACCACTTTATTTTTTACCACACAAGGTAATAAATGCCCCTATGTATCCACCTTGGTTAGCAGCTCAGAATATCTGAGGTAATTCCCACTATGTCCCTGCTGCACAGAATAGATTAGCATGCCAATCAGATGTAGAATTGCCAAATTAATTTTCAAATGCCTTTGATTAATTATTAATCATCACAAGGTGAAACTTTACCATGAGCTGGATGAAAAGACATAATTAGGAAGAAGCAGCTCACTAAACAGCAAGAGGAAGCAGGAGTGGACTTCATTCTGCCCACTTTCAAGCAGATATCTATGCTTATCTATTCTGAAGAATGCCTGCATCAGTGTGGCACGGCCATGGTGTGGTTCTGGCTTTCTTGGCCCAAGAGCATCCAGTCCAGCCCAGACATTTTCTGTTAAAGCAGAGTGAAATGAATTAGCAAAGTTAAAACCCCTCCGAATGGCAGCAGGTGCTAGCTGTTGTTTTCCAAATGGCAGCAGCTTCCTGGCTCCCTGTCAATCTGCTGCCCCTCATTTTGCTTGTGATCTGTACTGCCTTCTCCAATAAGGAGAAATATATTTGGGGCTTGAATTACTGCCTTGTAAATTACAGTAATTGGATGCATCTGCCTGTTCCGCTCTTATTCTGTACATGATACACTTAAAATAATCACTTTAGTGTTTAACTGAAGTCTGGAATATATGTTTCACAGCATACCACCATTTTGCAGTCTTTTTGCCTTGAAATGTGTCCATGGACACAACTGTCATTCAACATGGGTGAAATGTGCCTTTCAATGGTCCTGACACCTTGATAAAAGGAGCTCTTCTATAAACTTTTCTTCAGATTCTTTCTTGCCTAGTTTTTTTGTGAGTTTGTGGAAGATGGTGTTTCTCTACTGTGTTAAATCACTGGGCTCATCACATGCAGCAGCCACCAGCCCCTTGCTCTGCTCGACGTGATCCATACATATACACCAATAGAAGTACCTACCTACCCAAGATGACTTCATTCCTGGCCTCCACTTTAACCACATTTGTATGTCCTCTCACTTTTTTGTACAAAACTCTTGTAGACAATATAAGTGCAGACCAATTACAGCCTAGGTGCTGCTGGGCTCTGAACCAGAAGCCATTTCCTAAGTTAAAGAGTGCTTCAGGTGGCTCTGTGTCATCAGGTGTGAGCGAGTGCTCTTAGTGCCAGTGTTAAGTATCACACAGAAATGGTCATAGAGAGTACATGTCTCCTGCTTTGTTCACTGTTCACAGCTATTCTGTGTGAGAATCAGCCAGCCACTACTGGTTTTTCCAGGGGAAAAATGCCTGAACAGGTTATTGATAAGATTATCTACATTTTCAGCTTCAAATTTCCCATCTACCTTTAATTTCGCATGCACTTCAAATTACCCTCACTGGAAAGGAGCTAATAGTCTCAGTAGGATGCAGTAATGTTGGATTTTGAACACCCTAAACTGTAGTATTAAATGCTTGTTTAAAAGGTTTTTGACAGGTTGGTTGACAGGTGGGTTTAGCATCTGCCTTAGGAACATTTTAAGAGGGAGAAAGTGACAAATGTGCATTGCTGCTTGACTCAAGGGCTCCCTGCTGATTATATTCTCCCCAGTTTCAGCTATTCCTGAGCAGGAGTTCCTGTGGGCTGAGACTATCCGGTCATGTAGTCTGGCACAGCCACAAAGCTATCCTGAGGAGCTGGGGAGAGAGATTGGGCTTGCTCCTGACAAACCTTTTGTGGCATGAAATGGTTCTGCACACTTACACACTTCCCCCATGCGGATATTTCCACCACCTGAAAAAACACTGTCCATATCTGCTAATAAATATTCATCCATACTTGTATTTGTGGCAATCAGAGCCATTCATTTTTGTGCTGACTTCAAAATTGACATCTGAATTTCATAACTTTTGTGTGCACATGCAAAAGGGACCCCAGATCATCTGGAATACACCCATGAGCTGACACAATCCAGCCTCATTTTTTCCATGCATATTTTTATCACACTTTGGATTTTGAATTGCAAGTTCAATTCAGCTGAACTAGTCTCAAAATGTTAAACAGGGCCAGGTACAATGCTCACCACTTAGCAGGAGAAAGCAGGTCTCACTGCTGTGGGAGTGGTAAGAGGCAAATGAATAGAAGAAGTTGATTAAAATTGTCAATTCTGGAACTCCTGTGGCTCCTATGCACCATGCTGCTGCAGAGAAAGGACTGTATTTGTCAGCCATTGTAGACCAGTTTCCATCCTGCTTTAATGCCCTTTCTGACAATCAGAACAATTTCCCTGTTTAAACATTAAACATTTAGCTTAAATATTAACAGCCTGGCATCTTTATTAAAGCAATTTTGAAACAGTCTTGGACTGAGTTTATCACTGTTGACAAGTCTCAAAGCAAGCTGTCACTGCTATTAGAACCATGAGGCAGAATCACTGTGGAAACACCTCTTTCTCCTGGAGACCAAACAGGGTCCTCACCTGAACCATGGAGTGGGACAGCCTTTGGTGACATTCCCCAAGCAGCGGTGCTCAGTGCTCTCGTTTTTGAAGGAAGAGCCCTGCTCTCCCTTGGCAGAGGTGGGAGATACTCTCTCCTCTCAGAGTATGGGGTGAGATACCAGAGGCCAAAGTCCACACCAAATCCCTCAGCACCAGGGAGGGAACTGAATTGCATTGACATGCCTGAGAAATCGGAAAGCCTCAGGTAAAAAGGCTGGTTTTTGATGCTTGGAAATAAAGCAAAGATCAGAGCAAGCGCTGCACAAGGAGCAACGGAGGTGAAAGAGGGGGAAAAACAACAAAAAAAGAAAAACTGAATGACTAATCCTCCATACTAGCGGTGAAATAAGAAGCACCACGGAGCAGATAGATCAGGTGGAAATGATGCATTTTTAATTAAATTGCTGGATTTGCTTACAGATACCACAGCAGCTGTGTCCCAGCCCCTCACAGCAGGCCACATAATTAGCCTGTCAACACCTTTGAGAGCCACAGAAATCAGCATCAGGGATGGAAAATCACTTCTGTGAGACAATCATGCTTCCCATTGCCTTTCTGCCCCTTTTCTGTCAGTTGCAGCTCCTGCCCATGTAGGGTGTCATGGCTGCCCCCTCCATGGCTGCCACCAGCTAGCCCCATGGGGCAGGGTCCTTGAAACAGGACAGGCTGCTGGGCCACCAGGAGCTGGATGGGGAGAAGGTGTGGGAGCAGAGCTGCTGGCTGGCTATTTGGCATCATTGGCCCAGCAAGTCTTTTCTTCCTTCACAAACTGCCCATCACACAGCCTCCAAAATGCCCAGCATGGGAGATGACAACACAAACTGCTCTGTTTGGAAACCCACCATGT